>JAZGTI010020815.1:0-10451 GCA_036877585.1 Botia kubotai | reverse complement strand
AAGGTCATTTCTAAAACTACATAAAGTTGTTACACATTTTCACTGTTGCACAGGAAAACAAACAAACATACACTGAGCACATGTAAAACATCTGTGACAACATGCCCCAGTAGCAGGGCTTGAGGACACACTACATGGGGTGAGTTGTCACAGGGGAGCATGTCAATAAACAGCCTATATAAAAAAATGTAAACAGTAAACAAGTATTATGCACAGATGTTTTATGAAGCAGCAAAACATAAGGCAAAGATAACAAAATATTAAACAACTTATCTGGTGAACATAATATTACATTATTACATTGTGTAAAAATAAATAATAGTTAATCATAATCATAGTTAATCAAGTTATTATCTTCAACCTTTGGTTTATATCAGTTTTTACTATTCTGATGCCGATGTGGTTTTATTGTGCGCACTTGTTTCTCCAACAGTCATGGATTGTGAGAAGAGGTAAGGACCATGCGCCAGACTCTCAGTTACCTCTCCCCTCCCAGACACTCTGACCTGTGTTCACTACACTAACAACCCATTTCAATGGTGTTAAAGCAGATGGACTGTGAATCTACAATGTCAAAGTGTCAGGTGACAACTAAACCATAGAAATTTCTAGGCATGTAAAAATGTACGTTTATACAAACGGAGTAACAAACATATAAAAATGCTCCAGAATGTTGACACACAGGGAGAGAGGGTTTGGATGGGTTATTTCAGGGTTGTTTTCTGCTGTTATCTTAGCCCGCGTGTGTCATAGCGCTGCAGTTTCCTGACAAAGGCAATTACGGTTATTTTTCCTTTGCTATTCTAGGATATGTATTTCTGCCCGGGCGTGTGGGTGGCCCAGAGGAAACCAACATATTACATCTGTATTTGGGAGCGTTTATTTATTTATTTTTCTATCATGATTTTTCCTTAAAGAAAACGAATATGACCTAATATGATTTACAGTGTTAATGTGGAGATCTTTCACCAGGTCACATGACTTTATCAGTCTAGGACAAGCAAATGTTTGTGTCAGCAGTATGAACAGCTAATGTGACCTGAATCTTTCTTGACCAATCAGTGATTGTCTTCAGTATGCAGCCTAACCCCAACATCTCTAACAGTTCATCTTTTGTAGATATCCATCTGCACGATGGCCAAGAGGACCTTTATCTTTTATGACAGGAAAATATCCCATAATAGTTCATTTTTTACATCTTTCATTTAAATTTCACAAGATATGCCTGTATTTACAAGCAGCAAACATGGTGTGTTTACAAAATAAAACCACATATACAGATAAATACAAAAACAAATTACTTTTCTGTACAGTCAAATGGGCAGTAAGGTCTTAGAGAAAGAGCAAATACTAGTTATTTTAGTAATGGTCATTCCAGTTGACCAGTTGAAGTTAAACTGGAAACTGAAGTTTGTACACATTTAATTTGAGTGTTGTGCTGCTTTGAGACGTGAGATTTGTGCAGGTTAACACCAAGATGAATCAGAAGATTCAGACAGCTTTAAAAAAAGCTGATCGGGAAACGATGTCGGTTACATTCATTGTTTCTTTGCTTTGCTTTTTATGTAGCCCATAAAAAGGGCCTCTGTTGGTCATGGCCCATTAGCGCCTCATACCCCACACACCCCACGTTTCCACCAGTAATCAGAAAGTTTTATAATGTGTTAATAATCTGATTCTTTTTTGTGTGTTCTGATTACATACAGCTGTTGCAAGTCTTCAGTTACTGTGATTGTGTAATGATTACACACAACTCATCTAAATTCATCTAACTCATCTAAACGGCCTTTTGTGTGTTCCTGTAGCTCAGCTGGTAGAGCATTGCGCTAGCAACGCAAAGGTCATAGGTTCGTTTCCCAGGGAGCACATGCACTGACAAAATGTATATCTTGAATGAACTGTAAGTCACTTTGGATAAAAGCGTCTGACAAATGCATAAATGTAAATTTAGGTCAGGCTCATTTTATGTGTGGCTTTTGTTTCCAATGGAGACTAAACTATTATTGGCCACTTTACAGCTGGTCTATTACAGCCTTTTGTTTATTCTGTATCTACAGTAATCCAGCATTCATTAGGCCTGTTCGTGTGGTTTTATTTACTGTTGCTGAAATGTTGTGAACATCCTGCTATTGTCTGAAATACATTAAATTACATTAAATCAGATGCTCTTTCCGGAAACTTGCCTTTGTTTTGACTGCAAGCTAATGCTAATATACAGATATAAAAAGCTCCAGCACTAGCCAAGAAGGGAAAAACATTCAGGTGTGGTGACATTTACTTTAAAGACACATTAACTTTTGTGAGAAAGATAAACTTTTATAGTCTTTAAGTATTTGAGACAGAAACAAAGTGTTTATTGTTTGGAATCAGTGATCAAAACTGGTTGTATTTGCTTGTTGGGCTCACTTGAGGATTTCAGTGAGGTTAATGAACTCTGGTAAACCCTTCTACATACAGTCTTAAAGTCGACAAGTTTTTTTATTTGAGACAATCAATTTTAAAGTCAGACCCTCAAAGAAATACATGTAGTTTAACCAAAAGCTTCAATTTGAGAGCTTTCTAAATCTAAAATTTCTTTGAGGAAACATTCCTTTACTCAAACCCTAGCTACTGAGTTTCACTGTGTCTAGACTGAATTTTAATGCTCATAGTATCAGTTCATGTAGGCCCAGATGCATCCTTTATTTTAATTCTCTAAATGATATCTCAAATTCATACATCGAAGTATTGAAGCATTAAAGCATGCATACTGTGAAGTATTAAAGCACTGAAGTATGCGCACAGTGAAGTATTAAAGCACTAAAGTATGCACACAGTGAAGTATTAAAGCATGCATACAGTAAGGTAGTGAAACATTACAATATGCATAGAGTTTGGTGTTTAATGTTTCCAGGTTCAAGATTTTATTGTCTTTGTCTGTCTGCTGTACTGTAAGAATAGAGAGTAGTAAAGCAGTAGTGAACTCCACAGGGGACACCTTCCTTCCTTCCTTCCTGTTGTACACAAATGACACAGAAACTATATACCTTGTTTATTTTTAAGTAACATGTGCATTCATCATAGTTATCCTAATGTTAATGATAGCGCGAGATGGTGAGTGTGGTTTTAAACAACATGATGGTTTTTAAGAACGTTATATACACATTAAACAAATTCATTTTGCAATATAGCGCAGTCTCAATCACCTTATTGCTTACCTACACTGCCGTTTTGGTTGTATTATGGTTAGCAAGCTGATAATAATCACATCAGCACATAATCATGGTAACGTTTGTGCCAAAACCACCCACAACATCATTCCCCAGTGACAAAAGAACATCAACAGATGAAGAAAGCCAACAGAAATGTGTTGTGTGCCATTCTGAGCAACAAACAGTTCATTTGAATCAAGTTCAATCAAGTTGTGCATATTTCCTTTTATAGGTTTTGATGTTGCCCAAGTTCTGGAGAAAGACTGAGATTGTAAAGACCCTCATCAGTTCACATTAAATTAGTGTGTGTAAGTGTAATTAAAAGACATGTGTGCAGATGAATCTGTGTGACGTCTGACATCTCTTCCTGCAGCATCTGTTCACTCCCGTTACAGACAAACACCCAAGCGTCTGCGTGCAGGTCTGTGTGTTATTTACAGTGCTCTCGACTCCAGACTAACACCCCATTGTCTGTGCAACTATTGTTTGTTTACCGGACCGAGAGAAGCACAAAGACGGGAACAGATGCTGGTCTACAGTTGTAGGAGCTGGCGTCGTGTGGCATCCCAAATTTGGAGGGTGTGGGCTCATTGTTTTGGGGGTCTTTAAAAGGGAAGTTCCTTCATTCTGGATATTTGTCCAATTCTTAGACATGTCTTTAAAGGGACAGTTCACACAAAATTAAAATAATTGTGATATAATTTACTCACCTTCATTTAAATTCCCCACATTTAATTCCATAATATTTTATAACAGTTCTTAAACGAACCGTTTCATTCTTACCTCTTCACATTCTTAAAGAACCTTTTTGCACTACAAAGAACATTTTTTGAAACAGAAAGGTTCTGCGAGTGTTAAAGGTTCTATTTGGAACCATACAGACAAAAATGGAAATGGTTCTTCTATGGCATTGTGAAGCACAGCTATTTTAGGAGTGTATGGAAAAGAACCATGACCAGAATATTTCTCAAAAATCACCTATTTTGTGAACACAGCGTAATGTTATTAAATATAATTTATATTTGCATTAGAGAACTATTTCTTAAAATACTACGGAACATCTAAGAATCTGTGGCGTGCTTTTTCAGCTTGAAGAGACATTATAAGACCCTCAAAATAAAGTTACTTCACTACAAATGAAAACACCAAAATACAGAAACTCTGAGGACAAAAAAAACACTCAAAAGCATAAATAAGTCCCCGCAGGGCCCCTTTTCATCTCCGAATGGCCGGTTTGAAGGCGCATGCTCCCTCATAATGAGAGAAAATGAGTGAGGTGATTATCACGCTGATATGAGGACCAGAAAGGGTGGACTACATTCCCTGAGGTTCATGAGCATGACCGTGCATTCGCTCTGACTGACCTGCTATCAGCGCAGAGGTGCTGGGAAGCCGTTCTCCCGCTTGCCCTCAGTGTTGATAAGGTCAGAGGTGTGGAGGTCTCTGAGAGAGAACAGCACTTCAAAGATCTCAATGCTGGTGGCCACATTAGATGTTGAGCGGCTCCTTTCTGAACAACAACAGTGGATGATGACGTTTTCTGCCAAAAGAAGAAAAAAATAGCAGTCAATATGATTGTGAGGTCATGTGATCGCTGTCTGTGAGGATGAGATAATATTTTAATTCATTATTTTCTAATGTTCCTCAATCACATTTAACACATTTATTCATTTAAAATGCTTAATTAAACATTTGTGCTGTCAATCACAATGAATGTGATCATAAATAATCACATTCTGGAAACATGAGTGAAATCCGCTTCTTACACAAAGCTATCACAAGATATGACCTTTATTTATGTATGTATTTATTGACCTGTATTTAGTGTAGTGGTGTACATCACCAGCCTCTGTATGTAAAACAGTACTTCAGTCATTCGGAGGAATTTTCTCATTTTTGTTTTACAGAGGTAACAAAATAACACAGGAATGGAAAGATGTGTGAGTACATTATCTCTATGTCTCTATGTATACCTCTATATTCTTAAACTGTTTATCACTGGTTAAAAACATATTTCTTTTCATGTTAAAATATAAAACCAAATATTTAAAACATTTCCGTTCGATAATTGATGAGGTCATACCATGATGTCATAATTGTAATAGATCATTTTATCATCACAAAGAAAATGTTATACAATCTTTGACATTGAAATGTGATTATTGAAATAACAGCTGTGCAATTCATGTAACAATCACCATTTTGAAGTGATTTAGATTTTAAATGACTTTAATTTGGATTCCTGGAGGGTTTTTTTTAGTTTACAGAAAGCAGTGACCTAATTTCCAGGATGGTCACACTCATGGGATGAAACCTTTTATTTGGAAGAGAGATAAGATCCTAAATGAATTTAATGTTCTTTACCTTTAGCTTTGAAGATAAGAACATGAATCGACACGTTTGCATGCTTCACTGCTCTGTGCTGCGACTGATCTTGTTTTCATTTATTTCCAGTTAAATAAACCATTAAAACCAGACAAACTCCACGATTTCTCTGATTCCACTCGATCACAGCCAAACACACAGAGCTTCTGATCACAGTACAGCAACTGTAGAACCTTTCTCCACACTCTTAGAACAAAAGATTCTATATAGAACCATAAAGGGTTCTGCTGGACACTTCATATATAGAACCTTTTAGGGGTTCCCATCATGACATCATTTTATGGATTTTTTTATGCAATCGTAATGAATTAATTGTTTTGTTTTGTTTCATTTTTAGTACATTTTATGAATCAAACAGCTCGAAAACATATTTATCACTAGAAAACATTAAAACAACCCAGTAAACATGAAAGTGTTTTGCAGACATTTCTCTCTCTATAGAACCTTGTTTGCATAAAGGGCCAAAACAGAACCTTTATTTTTATGATTGATAATATGCAGATAAGCTGACCTTAAAATCAGAACCAGAATAAGATTCAATTCATCAAAATCAGAATAAGCTCATAGATTTTTGTGTTTTATAATCCATATATTAATTCTTCTGAGGATTGAATCTCACATACCACCCTCAATGATGTTTTATAAGTTTTAAAGAAAGAATTGTTTGTTAATAATATAAAGAGAACGTTATAATAATGTTTTGTATGTTACAGTAGTCAGAATGCAGGTCTGCAGCATGAAGTGTCATCTCACGTGTACGTGATACGTGACTGTATAATCATCACATCTTCAGACAGAAGACACGCTCATGTTATAAATATCCTATAATCCACTATAACCTCTTTAAAATGTGTTAAAACTAAGACCAAAAACCAGCTAACAATTTTAGGTTGTGAGAATGTTTCCAATTATTTACAAAAACGTTAAAATTGCTATTTTGAGCGTTCTGTGACGTTTTAAAAACGTTCCACCAACAACTTGAAAGACGTTTAAGAAAGTTCTACTAACGTTACTGCAAGAACGTTTTTGATAACGTTGAAAGAACTTTTAAAGAACGTTAGCCAACGTTCTGAGAACGTTCCCTGATAGCTGGAACGCTTGGAATTTGTTCTGAGAACATATTGTGTCTACGTATAAGACACGTATAAATAACAAATGAGTGCATTCACAAATAATAAGCATACAATTAAAGGGGAAACGCAAATGAAATCTTATTAAATGTATGTTTGTTTTTAATTTGTGCATTCCGTTTATCATCTTCAATATAAAGATAAAAACATGTTTTTAAATCCAGTGTCAGGGGACAGTGTCGGGCTTGTTTCATCCGCGCAGAAGGGGAGGGTCGGGGGCGCGCTGGCGTCTGGGCGGCTGGAGCGCGTCTCCGCGTCCCCGGGCTCCGCGGCGGATCATCTGAATGAAGGCGTCGGGAGGTGGGAATCTGGGCTGAGATTCTCCCGATAACGGGTTTCCTGTGTGTCTCCGTCTTGTGTCGCTCATAACGTATAAAATCACGGCGATCATGTTGCCCGTCAGACCGCGCCAGAGTCGTGCAGGTGTATCAGAGACGCGAGCGAGACATGAACACGCTGAGGTTGTGTGCGCTGCTGCTTCTGTGCTCAACGTTAATAGGTAACAATGGACTTCTTTAAATATTGTTTTATTGTCACGTTGCGTACAGCCAATCATGCTAAAAAATTCAATGTGTGAAAATCTGTAAATAATATGAATCGTAGGATTTGTTTTATACATTGTGCTATTTAATTAAATCAATTACTATGTACATTTAATTACATTTTAAATGTTTATTAAAATGTTAAATGACTCAGACCGTCAGTAGAGTTATAATTGCAGTAGTGCGCGGTGTAAAACTCACAGCTCATGTATTTGTGCTTGTGTCTTTGATTTCAGATTCTCGAGTGGAGATCATCACCAGCGATCCGGACGTGCAGTTGGGGAGCAATGTTCTGCTCTTGTGCAAAGGTTGGTGTGTGTTGTTCCCTGTACGAGTCATTGTGTTAGAAAACAGTATGAAACTAGGTGGCATCTGCAATAATTCCTGATCTTGTCTCAGGATTTTCTGTACTTTTATTGGTCGTTTTTAACCTACTGATCTTGTTTTAGTGGATGTATGATGTCAAGTGAGGAAACCACACATTCATCATTACATTAACATCTGACAACAAGAATACTTTGTATTTATTGTAAACACAGTATTAATTGTTTTATGTCTCACTTTAAACATAAAAATGCTATGAAAGGTTCTTCATACACTGATGCCATAGAAGAACCGTTTTTGGTTCCCCAAAGAATGATTCAGTCAAAAGTTCTTAAAGAACCATTTCTTACACCTTTTTATAGTTTAAAGAACCTTTTCCTGCAAAGAACCTTCAGAAAAGTTCTGAGGATGTTAATAGTTCTTTTTGGAACCATGCAGCCAAAAATGGTTCTTCCATGGCATCATGTAGCACCTGTTTTAAGAGTATAGTTTTTGAGTGCACAAACTATTTCTCACTTAAAGACAATAGAAGCATTTTTAACCCAGCAAATATAATGTTGTTTTTATTCTGCTGTTTGTCTGGCATTCACACATTTGTTCTCTGTCGTTATGTTGTGTGTGTGATCGTTCAGTTGATGCTGAAGGAGACATCAGATGGTTGAAGGATGATGAAGATGTTGATGAAGATCGTCATTTGATCGAGAGAGTGGATGAGTCCTCCAGTAAACTCAAGCTGAAGAACGTCCAGCTGGCTGACAGTGGCCTGTACACCTGCGAGTTTGACAATAATGACATCACCAGGAGGAGCAGCTATCAGATCTATGTGTATCGTAGGTTTCCAGAGTCACATTCTCTTCTTGTCTTTCTTGTTCCTGAAGTGCATCATTTAAAGGGACAGTTCACCCAAAATGACTCTCTTTGATTGTGTTCCAAACTCATATGCTGTTGTGCTCTTTATAAGAATTTCTTTAAATCTTTTGCCTCTCTTCCGCCATCTCTGTTAGAAACATAAAATTACACGTCACTTTATGTACTTTCTTTATAGATGTTAAAGTCAAATAAAGCCAAACTGATATTTCCTTGGAAATCAGACCCGACAACTCAAATTATTAATCGTTATTAAAAACGTACCATTGCAGTAAAGTAATGATCTCGTGTAATATTGATCCGTTATATATTTGCTCGCTCAAAGTTATTTTTGTTTATCTTAACAAAAAAGCTACAGATTGCAGCTTTAAGAATTTGTCTTTTATTTTTGTATAGCTTTTTTCCATACAACCATTCTTAGGAAAAACATATCATGTGTTCCATAGAAAAAAGCAACAGCATTCTGCTTTGGAATGACATTCCAGAATGTCAATCTTTTCATTCTGGGTGAATGATTCCTTTAACATTCCTCTAAAACACATTGAATGCTCATAGTCACTACTGCTCTCATATAAAACTGTATTTTACTATTAGAGGCACCCAGTTTTGGCACCACAAGGACATACCATGAGTTTCTGGTGAATCAGACAGTGAACATTCCATGTGTGGTGTCTGGGAAGCCCGAGGTGGAAGTTTCCTGGTTCCGGAACGATCGCATCGTTAATGATGACGGTAGGGGTGATGTCCACGCCGCCGGTTCTCCTGCACTCTCATGTGGTACGGGGGTCTCCATCAGCTCCCTGTGATGCCTGCAGCTGGCAGAATGGAGGCATTGCGATGGTGGACGAGTGTGATGGGGTGGTGATGGGGTGGGCGGGGTCCTGTGCATTCACTGCATGAGCGATTTGAAACCAAATCGAGAGATGTTTCTCACCGGCCGGTCGGGAAACATCTGTGAACATTGTGCTCAGTCTGGTTCAGTGTCTGAAGGTGAGCCCGTCAGAAACGGGCCCAAAACCTTCTGTCCTGCCCCATTTCAAATAAACGCCACCATTGACAACCTTATAGAAACATTTCACCCAAAAATGTGAATTCTTTCATTGTTTAGTTTCTTGTTGTCGCTTGTTCTGTGAAAAGCAAAAGGAGATTTTATTTATTAGTTTATATATGTATATATATATATACAATATATATATATATATTAGTATATATGTTTTTGGGGGTCATTTTTGGAGTTTGTAAGAAATAGTCACCATATTTTGTTTTATGCAAAAATATATATATATTTTTACTTCTTTTGTCATCCACAGAAAGAGTAGAATGAGAGTAAATATATGTCCTCTTTATTTCTAAATAATGACAGAATTGTCGTTTTGGGTGTACTGTTCCTTTAAGTGTGTGTGTGTGGGCTTTTAAACGCTGCGTCTCATGAATCTAAAGCAAACTCGTTTCAGGGTCAACGCTGCTCACTCTCCTTCCTCCCTCTTTGCTGTACAGGCAGAGGGCACCTGAAGATCTTGCCGGACAGATCGCTGCAGATTGTGAGTATTCAGCAGGAAGATCGAGGAACCTACACCTGTGAGGGCAGGATCAAAGGACGGTCCATATCCAGAACCCTCCAGATCTCTGTTGTTGTTAATGGTGAGCTAGAAGAAGCAGTTATGTTAGTTCAGGTGGCTCAGGAGATCCTTTAACTTCTAGTTTTAACATCTGATTGTCCAGAACCACCAACTGCACTGATTCATCGGGAAAGAAAGAGTGTGCTGGCCGGACCCAACACCAGCGTGTCCATAATCTGCCTGGTGAAAGGAGAACCGACACCGAGTATTTCATGGATAACGTATGTTATGTTATACACTTATGGACTTGCTCTTACACTCACCTGTCATCTTCAGTCATTTTGCTTTGTGTTTGAGTTCAGTTCTGACTGTATGTGTTTATTTCCTGTAGTCCTTCCATTTTTGACGAGTCTCGTTACCAGTATAACTCTGATAAGAGTGAACTGACCATCT
>JAZGTI010020814.1:0-10452 GCA_036877585.1 Botia kubotai | reverse complement strand
GTTGAAAAACCTACTGCCTGGGAATCAGCTAAGTAGCACTATGGTATTCACTCTCTTATTTGGTTCTTCAGGCACCATAAGAAACAGTGATTTCATAATAAAAGGTTTATATACAACACCTAATAGTTTTTTCAACTCTAAACACAGTCCTTTGTAATGAAGACACTGGGACAGTGGGATCCATGTGCAGCGTTTCAGCGTAAACAGGCGTTAGTCAGGGTAGGCAGCAAACAATCAACAACGGAGTCCAAAGCAAAAACAGGCAGCAAAGAATCAAACATGATAAACAATCCAATTGGGAAAGGGTAATCAATACGGGAAAACGCTCTGAAATGTTTGACATGGTAAAACAAGACATCGCAATGAGCATAGTGCAGACCTGGGCTTAAATAACCGGGCTATTCTGAGCAAACAGGTGGCAAACAGGAAGTAATCAGACCTAGGGACCATGGGAAATGTAGTCCGGAAGGAAACTAATATTCTGGCAAAGGCTCCCTCTGGCGGCAGGGAGGAGGCAGAGTGATGGCCTTAAACAAATAGTATCATTAAATAAAATAGATTTACTACTATATCTATTATTTACTACATACTAGTTGTACGGCCTGCCACTCATCTTTGTCCCCACCACTTTTTAAAAAGTTACACCACTGAGTATTACTATTTAAATAAACATAATGTCTCAAGTGATAATGTCTCAAGTGTTTTCATGCCTACAATTATTAACAGTTTGACTGGAGTTTTTTTAGCACTTTGTAAACACAAGCTTTGGAGGGAACTCAACGCTGCATTAGCTTGACGCTATGGGGAAAGCACTTCAGGTGCGCCTGAGTTTGAACGTGTAAAACCAGGCCTATTTATAGTTCAAGGTCGTGTGACGTATCATTGCACGAAAATATGTCATCAGCTTTTTGTCTTTAGAAAGCTCATTAGTCTGTGTGACAGGCAAAAATTGAGGAAAATAGAAAAAAGAGTAAGATTAGGAAGAAGTAAGAGAGGAAAAAAATGCCACCTTGCCCATGCTATATTGTGGTGGATGACACGTATTATATGTGTGTTATTTGTTTGGGAGCGGAGCATGCTAGGTCAGCTCCTGAGAGAGCTGACTGTTCTCAATGTGAATTGCTTCCGCTAAGAATGCCCCTGCCTGGCTCTCTTTGCACCACACAGGGCGGGTCCTGCTTCTGTCCTGCTTTCACCTCTCACACTATCCATTGAATCTGATGAGTACACACCAGCTTCAGAAGCCCGCTCTGCGGTTGATAGGTTTCTATCATCCAGCAGGGAACAGCCTCCCTGTCGCAACCTCACACTAAGGTAACAAAATCTTGGAAGATTCCATATTCAGCTATTGTATTTACTCCCAATACAAGGAATTATTCCTCTATTGTTGGTTTACATGAGCATGGGTAAGGGGCGATGACTAGGGTTGAAGGGATGCTTGCGGGCTATCTCTCTCCCTCTACAGCATCATCATGGAGGAAGCATGCCTTGCCCTCCAAGCCCTGCAGGGTTACTTCTAATCTGGTGGGCAAGGCTTATGCAGCAGCAGGTCCATGGCAGTTTTGCAGGTGTACCAGGCTGACCTGCTTAAAGACCTGGACCAAGGTGGGGGGTTAGAACCGGACACGGTTCAAGAGCTCTGCAGAGCCACAGATCTTGCCCTTCGTGTCTCAAAGCAGACAGCCCATTCTATTGGTCATTCTATGGCTGCCCTGGTGGCTACGGAAGGGCATCCATGGCTCAATCTGCCTTCCTACTGTGCCAAACCCCTCTCTGAGCCTCCAGCGGGAGCTTCTACTTTCCCAACCACCTCTGGTGTTTCGGGGAGTAGAAGCACCCGACAGTTTATCTGTTCAGATTTTCCTTGCCAGTCCTCTGTTTTAGAAGTCTGGACAGATAGACAGGTTGGTACATCTCTCTGACTTCCGGGCAGTGTGGAAGCTTCTGCCCAGTTTGTTACCATGGTTGTCAAGAACAATAGAAAGAGGGCACAGAATGAATGTGCCTCCCATCCTCCTCGTTTTGACAGCTGTGGTCTTAGGAGAGCAAAATTTAGTGTTGGCCCAGGAACTAGAGACTCTCTTGGTGAAAGGGGGCATAGAGCATGTTTCCCCGCACTTGAGAAATCTAGGCTTTTACAGCCGATACTTTATAGTTCCCAAAAAGGACGGGGAGCTGCATCTAATTCTTAATCTAATTCTTGATCTGCACCACTTGAATCGGTCTCTAAGGAGACACAGGTTCAAGATGTTGACACTCAAACAAATCGTGTGCCAAATCCAGCGTGAGGACCGGTTTGTCACGATAGATCTCAAGGACGCATATTTTACGCATATACGCATATAGATTTTGCCAGAACACAGGAAGTTTCTCAGGTTTGCTTTTGGGGCACAGCCTGCCAGTTTTGAATACTTCTTTTTGGACCAGCTTTATCGCCCTGCACCCTCACAAAGTGCATGGATGCAGCCCTGGCTCTATTGACACTCCGGGGCATCTGCGTACAGAACTACATAGACGACTGGCTGGTCATGGCCAGCTCTCAAGAGTTCAAGATGCCGTGTACTGTGTCCACTACGATGCGTGCACAATTGTCTCCTGCACGTATGGAATCTATCCTTGTTGCTGTGAGCAGCGTTCGGCTAGGCCTGCATTTGACAGTCCTCCAAATTCCGAGGCTGTTAGGTCTCATGGCTGCAGCAGCCAACGTGATTCCTGTTTGAAACTGTTTCAGTTCTAGCTAGAAATGAACGGGTTTCATCCCAAAATCCACCCACTAAGGGATGTAAGGATTATGTGCCAAGGGCCTGTTGCTGCTGGTCACCCTAACCCTATTTATATCCACCGCTTAGGCCAGTGGCGTAAGACCTCTCAGCTGTTTTAGTGGCCGGAACTGAGTTAGTGCGGTCACAAAGCAGTGTCTATCTCACTGGATCACAGATGCTATTACCCTGTCCTATGAGGCCTGTGACCTTGTGTCACCTTTGAGCATTAGAGCCCATTCTACCAGGGGTGTAGCACCACCTAAGGTGATATTATGCACAAGAAGAAGCAATACACCAGCACAAGACAGCAGACACATAGGCATTAAATAAGGAAACAAACAAGGGGGTAACAATAGCAGACAGGTGAGGGGCATAAACTAATAATTGGATAATAAATGAGGGGACAACAGGGCCAGGACTCAAGCAGGAGAGTTTATGGCACAAAGTAAACAAACAATGGCCAACGCACAATAAGTACAGATCGCAAAAGACACATAGCATGAGTCTAGATTCTAGTTTTGAGATACAAGATCATGACTAGAACAGAGACAGGATTATCTCACACAAAGTAGGGCTGTAGGGTCCTGGCATGAGAAGTTAGTAAAAAAACTAAAAAGAGCTTCTTGGGAGCCCAATCGCCTCCAGTCTTTTATATAAAAAGACTCACAATTGGTGAGTGGAATTTGCATGCCAGTTGCTGCCCTGGACATCCAGGTATGGAAGTGGGCTGGTGTGCAACACTCACTCAGATATTGGCATGAGGGAACAAGGGTTACATACGTAACCAAGACATTCCCTTTCTGTCAGTCACTCAACATTGTCGATGATGACGCAGGCAAGCCATAGCTTGCCTCATAACGAGTGCTTGCGCTATGTCGCAACCTTCCAGCTTGCAAGTAAGGTGCCTCCACACAGGTGGGACCGAATATTTAGCAAACAAGACCTGAACGGTGGCCAGCCGTTGGGCAAATATATATACTGGCAATACTACCGAGGGGAAGACACAGAGTTTTCTAACGGGGAAACCTAACCTGCGGTTATACAACATACAGCGTTATACGTGTGGATACGACATATGCCATCCAGTTGTATGGAGCACCTACCACTGGTATACGGACTTACCTACAAAGACGATCATGCACACATGTACCAGGCCTAGTAGACAACATCTCCGCCAGATTGTCTGTGACCCTCAAGATCTCCTCTTCACTGGAGAGCAAATAGGATGGAATATTGCACATTATTACCTTGGGAGAGGGGAAGGGTGCAGGAGCAAGCCATACACTAACAATCTCTGTGTGGTCCAGATAAATGCGTAGGGCATGCACTAGACACAGCACAGACAGGGCTGGGTCATCCTCCCCAGTGGGGAGCACTTGTAGGCTCACCACTTAGTCCCAGAAAGGAGTAGTAGGAACCTTGGGCACATAGCTCAAAACCACATGTGAGAGTTATTGACCACAGAGAAAGCCTGCAGGTCCTCCCTCTTGATAGAGGCAGGCACAACTAGAAGGGCCATCTTTAGCGAGAGAACGCTGAGACCAGCCTCTTCCAAGGGCTTGATTGGGGCCCTCCATAGCCCTTTCAGGACCACAGATGATCCCATGAGGCAAGCCCTAGGGAAATTTAACCTCCTGGCCCCCATGAGAAACCTGACGACCAAGTCGTGCTGCCCCAAGGGCCTGCCTCCAATGGTGTTGTGGCGAGCAGACATGGCCGCCATGTAGACCTTAAGAGTGGAGGGAGATAAACATCTTTATTTTTTTCAGGCTCTCTTAGAGAAAAGAAAGCACAACACTGATCTGGCATCTCTGTGGGTTTCTTTTCACGGGAGAAACACCAGTTCGCGAGGACAGTTTGAACCAGGCCTGGTTGGTTCAGAATGGGGTCAGCACTGGGGCGATCGCAACGTTCTCATGGTCATGCCCTTACAATGAAAACATGAGCCATCCACAAAAGGCGCCTGAGCATGCTCAAGCCTGAGACACTCAATGCACCAACTGTGACCGTCTGAGGACCACATCCAGTAACACACGAGCAGAAAGACATCTTTAGAAAGACGTCACACCACAGTGGGAGCAGAGGAAAAAGCTCTTTTAGACTCTGTGACTGCCCTGCTGAAGTGCCCAGGGGAAGTTTGACTGAGGACGGGATGAGGCAAACCACCGCTGATCCCACCCTAACACACAGCAGGAATGAGAAAAAACTCTGCTTATATAAAGAGGTGTCAGAAATGCACATTCAGTGCTTTCTTTTTTTCATATTTAAAGCTGTTTTGCAACAATGCAACAGTGTGAAAATGCTATATAAGATGTATTTTAATATAGCACAATGCTATGTGAAGACATGCTGTAGGGACCAACACGGTTTGAGACTGCTAAGATATTTTAGGATATTTTAGGAATATGTGAGAATAAAATTAATCCTCAAACTACAGAAAATGTGTAATGGATGTTGTTGCTTCTAAAAGAGGATCTACTAGTTTACTAGTACTTTATCTACTAGTACTAAGTTTAAGAGTTTACGTTTTCTAGTCTGTGCTGTGAATAATTCAACAATTGTGAGTGACATTGTGTCTTTAGTGACTTTGATGAAGATTAGGCTAGAGTAATCAATGATGAAACTCAAGTATTTCCAGGTGAAATTTCACAACATTTTTCTTGCAATTGTGTTATAAAAAACTTCTAACGTCTAAACGTCTAAATCATGGTAAATATTACTTTAAAAAATTAGAAGATTTTTTTCACCAAAAAAGGTGAAATATGCAAGTGTCTAAAGTTTAATATCACTTACCTTGCAACGATTACAACAGAGTCCATTGCTGCACATTGCATCATGGGTAAGAGTGCATTTCTTGCAGCATGCGCCCCCAGCACGGGAGCATTCCTACAATAAATTAACATGTTATGTCATCACAGCATTGCAATAGTCACCTTCCTATTATTTTATACTAAGACACTTCAGGGGCACCTTTGCACGCTTAACTGATGATCTAGTACAAAGAAAACAAATGGGAAAAATAGAGGGCTCTCTGATATTTGGTACTTCAATTATATGATACTGAATATTTAAACGACATGATCCTTTTTGATATTTGTGTGAGATCGTTTATTACCCACCATTTGAGAGCCGCAGTCACATTCTTCTCCTTGTTCCACAAAGCCATTTCCACATTCAGGAGGATCCAACAACTGCAGAACAGAAGGCTCCGTCACTTCGCAATATGTACGAGTTGACGCAATATGTGAAAATTGTCTTACGTAAACAATGACAGAATTTTTTAATTTTTGAAAAAGATTTCTAAGGACCACCCCAGACTCACCTTACTGGGTTTATTAAAAAGGCAGCTGCCTCCTCCATTCTGGAGAAACCGAATGTACTCTTCAATACTGCACCGTGAAAACTTTCTGGGTAGATAGTACCTGTCAGATCACACAATTTACACAAGTTTACACCTTTACGTGTCACTTTACATTCACTTTAGCATATGCTAATATACAAATGCAAAATACACATACGTTCAGCTGATGCTTTTATTCATAATGACTTGTTGGGTCACTACCAAGTCACATAGGGAGGGTCACATAATGTCACATGGTGGATCACAGTTCCTGTAGCTCAACTGGTAGAGCATTGTATTAGTGACTTTGTAGGTCACAGAGAGTTGGTCACAAGTCAAATAGGTGGGTCTCATAGCGACATAGTGGGTGTTACTGTAGGGTGTTACTTAATTGGTACAGCACTGTGTTAGTAGTGGTAACACAATGTGGGTTTGATTCCCAGGAAGCATGCATACTATATGTTGAATAAACTGTAAGTTGCTTGGGAAATCTGCCAATTTTAGTTTTTATTGTATTTTTATTGTAGTTTTATTAATGTTTTAAAGTAGATTTTATTTGTATAATTTTAGATGCAATGTTGATTTTTGTTTAATTTGTGGCAATTTTGTGCCTTTGTCTTTTTATTAGTTTTTATTATTTTACATTTTAGGTTTATTACTTAATATTTAATATTTAGGCCTATTTTAAATATTGCTATTTAGGTTTATTACTTAATATTTAATATTTATGCCTATATTTTATTACACTACTATGTTTTATATTTAGCTGTATTTCAGTTAAAAGAAATGATATTTTTAGTTTCTGTTTTAGTTAACGATAATAACCCTGTTGCCAAATGTGTAAATGTAAATTACAGTACATTAAAGTATTTCAGACATTTTGTGTGTTCCTGGAATTGAAACCCATGACCCTAGTATTACTGGTGCCACACTATACCAGTCAACCTATAGGTAAAATGAACCTTTTGCTTAACATTAAGTGTTGAATGATAACGTAATTAAAACCTTTTGCTTGACTCACCCGGTATCTTCCATGATGCAACCCAGCCACGGATCTGGACACCTGCAGTCTCCTGTCAAACACACACACACACACACACACATTAAATGTACAGTCCCTACTCTTATAAAAATGTTAACATATGTAAGCAGTGCTATTCTAGAATCAGATTTTTAAATTTTTTGTTTAATTTATTATTTATTATTATTTTATGTGAATAAAGGTTTATAGAGTGAAAGGATGTTAACCTGCAGTAGCACGCTCCTTTTTCCACATCATTCCAAGGTTCTGTCCTAAACTCTGGCACAAAGTGATGGCCATGGGGCCCACATTTCCATACTGGCAGAAACAAATATATGGGAAACAAATATATAGTCATCAAGCCTTTATCCTAAATGACTACCACCACATTTATTAGAAGGATTTCCTGTAACCTTAAAGTCAACATGAAATGGCATTCACCATTTTAGTTCTGTAATGTCTACCAACCATGGCAGAGAGAGACCTCGATGCACTGCAATTGAAGAAAACTGTTACGGAGGAGGTTGCCGATTGTTCTGGTCGCCAGAGGGAGCCCTCGCCAGAATATTAGTTCTGTCTTGAACTACACTTTCCATCGACCCCCGTTCCTAGGACTGATGACTTCCTGTTTGCCACCTGTTTCTAATCAACTGCTCTATAAAGCCCAGGATCACTCACCATTCCATGCAATGTCTTGTATATTCTGAATTGTAGCCATGAGCTACAATTCAGAGCGTTTTCCCGGACTGCTTTCCCGTTGCCAATTGGATTGTTTATCGTTTTTGACTTTTTGCTGCCTGCCTTTTGTTTTTGCTACGAACATTGTTGTTGACTTTTTTAAAGTTGTACTAAGTTAATTAAATTAATTTGATTAAAAATAAACAAATAAAACATTATTGAGCAAGTACATAACATATCAGTGTTCAGCACAGTGTCTGATTCAACCCATGCAATTGTATGTTTCAAACAGAGACATTGGAGCTTTAAATAACGAGCATGTCCCAGCCAGGTTCATCACTTTTTGGAGTCCCCTTGAAACATTTCCAGTATCATCTGTACTACTTACAGCATGTTTCTGATTTTGATTGTATTGTAGCAGTGTGTTCTGTATTTGGTTGCATTGTGAGTACTTGCAGTGCATGTATCGTCAAACTGATAAAGATGTTTTCTTGCTGACGTTTTTTCTATTTGCATGTTTTTCAAATGCAGTACACTTGAGCCTTCTCGGTCTAATTCTTGTATTCTAATTCTTGTATCGGTCTAATGTGCACTGTACAGAATAATAAATAAACAATTTATTTATTTATTTTAGATGGTGTTTATTTTTAAACATACACTGACACCTTGCTAACAACAGAACAAGGAATATATTTAAAATTCAATATGGTCTATTTTCATTTCATGTTGGCTTCAATAATGATGGCTTATGGATTTTTCCTTGTGGGGCTTAAATCAGGCTTCTCTGGGGTAACACTTCTAAGCTTTAGTAGTGCCATACCACATGGACGCTCTAGATAAACACACAGTACATCTAACAAAGTGGTTAAACTCTTACCTCATTGACTCCTCCTCCTCGTGTTGGTGAGCAGATTCCCTCAATGTAGGCAGTGCCACTGCGTCTGCTTTGAAAGGTGCGCCCCCTATAGATGAAAATACCCAACAGTTTTCATTTGTTAATTTATTTCCTGGTTGTCATAAATGCCATGTGGTATTACATTGCTGTTTTAGTAGTGTTACATAGAACTCCATAAACAAATAACATCTTTCCTTATGTATTTCCTACTGAAACAGAAAGTTGGGGTGGGACAAATACCAAAGGGCTTGTTTTTTCACGAAATAGCTAACAGCCTTAAATAGATACAGCCTTTACAACCACACTTGACAAATGTTGTTTTTATGTATTTTCTGTCTTACTAGAAAAAGCAGTTTTTCTCCAACTGTGTACATTCCAATTATGTGGTATTTGCAAAAACAAATCTGTCAGGATCATAGCACTGTGACTGTACCTCTCCAAATTTAAATTTATCAACTTTTTGAATATTTCTGTAATAAAACAGTGGTCCACTATCTGAGCTGTAGATTTTTAATAACATGTTGTCGATCAATATTAATTTGATTAACTGTTTAATGTAATGTAATGTTCACAAGGTGACAATCACATAAAATCCCTAAAAGTTCACAGCATGCACTTTTCAGACAATCCAAAATGGCCGATTTCCTGTTGAGTTAATGAACGTCAATGCGAAACAATGCGGCCACCACTCTGCCACCTCCACGTCACCAGAGGGAGCTACAACTCCCATGTTCCCCTGTACCTTGAACTGATTACTTCCTGTTTGCCACCTGATCCTCATTAACTGGGCTATATAAACCCCGAACCCACACAGACTAATTGTGATGTCTTGTTTTGCCATGTCAAACATTTCAGAGCATTTCCCTGTGTTGATTACCCGTTGCCGACTGGATTGTTTATCGTTTTAAATTGTTTGCTTCCTGCCTACTGTTTTTGCTTTGTACTTCGTTGTTGATTGTTCACTGTCTGTCCTGACCATTCCCTGTTTACTCGTTTTGATTTTGTCTCGCCCTCATTGCTCTGTTTGCCGGTGTTTGACCTTTACCTGTTTTTGGTTTACTGCACATGGATCCATCTGTCCCTGGGTCTTCGTTACAGAAGACATCGCCACCGAGCAATCCAGCAGCCATCCAGCAGCTCTCTACCAAGCTGTCAGTTCAAGCGTCACAGTAATTGATGCATCAGCTCACTCGCTTGACCTCCCTCACTGATGAGCTTGTACGATTTTTCAGTAACCTACCGTCCTGGTCCCAAGAATACCAAGGCTGACGCCTTGTCTAGACAAGTTGAGCCCGAAAAGATCCTAGTTGCCCCAGTACAGTGGAATCTCTGCACGGAGATCCTCAGCGCTAACGAGTCTCAACCCCATCCCGCCAATTGTCCCGACAACCCCACCTTCGTGCCTGAGCCATTCAGAAAGCGTGTACTCACTCAGGTGCATGAAGACCTGAGTTCTGGTCACCCAGGAATCACAGCCAGAAGCCACTGCTCAGAAACCGCTACTGGTGGCCTACCCTCCCTAGCGACCCCATCAAGCACATTCAGAACTGCCCAGTTTGTCAGTCTTCTAAGAGCCCCAGACAGTTACCTGCTGGACTCCTGCAACCATTGTACACACCACACCAGCCCTGGTCCCACATCACTATTCCCGGGTAAATACTATGATTCTCACGATCGTAGATCGCTTTTCTAAGGCTTGCCGCCTGGTACCCCTTCCCAAGCTACCGTCTGCATTAGAAACTGCTGAACTGTTATG
>JAZGTI010020813.1:0-10452 GCA_036877585.1 Botia kubotai | reverse complement strand
AGTTCGGCAATCCATGTAGTCTTTCAAAAGTGGTAAAGAAACAAAATGTTCTCCAGTGTCTGTTAATTCCTTTGTTGGTAACAGTCCTACCGCATGACGGTTCTCAGAACATCCAAGTTCAAATTCTCGATCAGACAGGGAATCCAGGAAATCCAGTGGGTGGCTTGCCATCAAATGTTCAACACTTTCACAATAGCAACAACAGAAAACCCTCATTATGGACAGACTCGACCTGCATTTACAAAACAGGTAACTGTAAAACACTTGTTTAAACATTCACATCATCAATTAGGCCTAAGGATCACAGTTTCCATGAAAATAAGGTCCATATTTTACAAATATGAATACTGCATTTGAGAAAATTAATAAAACTAAAGCATTTGAATTCCTTCATCTGATAAAATAATCAGTAAACATTCTCTCAATTGCAAAGATTATAATGTAAGTTCCACAGTACAAGAGAAATTAATAATACATTAATATGTATTATTTCTAACGAATATAGATCTTACTCCCCATTTAGGGTGAACGGCTCATATAGCTCACAAAAACAACTTTTATATCCTAACATAACAATTAATAAACAATACAGAACTTCATATAGAAAATGAAAACATAAAAGACAAACATTTCACCGAAATTAGCCAATATTGTAACTTGATCTTAATTACAGCATGCTACGCAGTTACAGGGCAGGTTGTTTAGCCAATTGGGCTAATCGCTTAATATAACAAAATAATTGACAAAACTCACCAAGATACACATCGAATTTGATTAAAGAAGCAGATGAGCAATCGATGCTGTTCCACAGCGATCTCCTGACAATATATACATATATATGCAACTCTTTCTTCAATCAGCAAAAAGACATGCTCTATTTGTGTGGTGCAATTTGCGTCTAAAAACCTAACATGCTCGAATAGATTCAACCAATGAGCGAAGCCGATAGGCGGGACAACATGCAATACAGTATTTTGATTGGCTTAAAGAAAGAGTAACTTAGGTATTGATTGTTCCTATTTTAAATTAAATTCTTCTACTTCATAACGGGGTTACATAGTGACAGAAGTAAATCAAAAGGGATACATGGTGTCCTAACAGTGTGGTGTAGAGTTCAGAAGTGTGATGGTTGTAGGAAAAAAAATGTTCCTAAACCTGGTGGTTCTGAATGGCTCTGTATCTCCTCTTTGATGGTAGGAGGTTAAACAGTCTGTGACTAGATTCTTGCAGGAGGAATACAATCATGGTCGGACAAAAAGTAGAGCAATGGGCTCAGCACACAGCCCTGTGGGATACTGGTGTTCAGGATGAGTGTTGAGGACATGTGATTGCCCAACCTTACAGACTGAAGTCTGTTAGACAGAAAGTCTTGAATCCAGTTGTATATATGAAAGGATACCCAGGTCACCATGCTTAGTGATTAGTTTAGTGGGGATTACTATTTTAAATGCGGCGCTGAAATCAATAAACAGCATCCTTATGTATGTGTCATGGGTGAGGGCTGAACAAAGAGCAGTGGAAACAGCATCCTCTGTTGACCTGTTTGTAGGTGAAAGGCCCACTAAGAGTTAGAACCAGTTTCTTAAAGCACTTCATAATAATTGGTGCCACAGGACAGAAATCAATCATCAGACACTTTGTAGATTAATTATTAGGCACAGGTATAATGGTTATATACTTCAGACATGTTGGAACAGTGGCCTAAGCCAGTGACAGGTTGCAAATGTCAGTGAAGACCTGTGACAGTTGACCAGCACATGACCGGGTATGGCATCAGGTCCAGCTGACTTGCTTCATCTACTCTGCTCAGTGCTGAATACGCATTGGTTGGGGAGAGTGATAGTGGGTGGTCAGCAAAGGAGTCAGCATTTATGGTGTAATGATTAATACCCTGGTCAAAGTGAGCAAAGAAGTGGTTAAGCTTGTCTGGGACATTGGTAATATATACAGTTAATATGTTAATACATTTACACATTTGGCAGACGCTTTTATGCAAAGCGACTTACATGGCATTATACTATACATTGTTTCTAAGTATGTGCAATCCCTGGGATCAGCCCATGACCTTGGCGTGTTAACACCATGCTCTAACCACTGAGCTACAGGAAAGTTACAGAATCTGTGCACCATGAGTTTTGCACCATGAGACCCTTGTGCTTACCGGAGTCCTCTGCTTATCTGTCTGCATGGAAAACTGCTCAGTAGTGCTATTAGGAATGTTGTTATTAAACCATGTTTCCATTATAACTTTGCATTCCTTAATTTGCTTGTGTGTTGTTAGTCAAAGCCACAGTTTATCTATTTTGTTCACCAGAGCTCTAACACCCCCATCTTTGTTTACGATCTTGGTGCTGACGATGGACACTTGCTGTCAACTTGCTGACACAGAGTTCTTTTGATCGAGCTGGGAAGTATTATATACCTGTAAGGTGGTGTGCCAGCTGGTTAACCCCCTAGCCATCCCAAAAGTGCTATTGTGCACTCTTCCCTTAATCGAGGTCCCGTTCGAAAGAATTGGTATGGACCTCGTAGGGCCATTGGAACGGTCAGCACGAGGGCATCACTTTGCATTAGTCGTGGTCAATTATGCACCGCAACACCTGAAAGCAGTGGCTGCAGAGAGTGTTGTGGATGCCCTGTTCCCTATTATCTTCTGGTTGGGAGTTCCAAAAGAGATTCTCAACAATAAAGGCACAACATTTATGTCACGCACACTACGTGAGCTTTACAAGTTATAGGGTATAATATCCATTCGTACCAATGTTTACCATCCCCAAACGGATGGTCTGGTCGAACGGTGTAACCAAATCATCAAAAACTACGTCCTCGAACTGAGAGCAAAACTCCATACACTGGGCTGGCTCAAATTGGAGAATTTGCTGCAGGCCCAGGAACGTCAGGCACACAATTACAACAATCCCAACTGGGATCAGCGAATTCACATTGGAAGAGAAGGTACTTCTATTACTGCCCACTTCTAGCTCTAAATTACTTGCCAAGTGGCAAGGACCCTTTGTGGTCACACAGCAAGTCGAAGGCGTAGACTGGACAGAGGGGGGCACACAGCAAATTTACCACCTCCTAAAACCGTGGAGGGAGGAGGGCTCTGTACAGTTGGCAACGACAGTAAAGGAGGAGGAGGAGCTCGGGCCAAAACTAGATTTAAAGCCCAAAGCTGTTCCGGTCCCGTGTGGAGCTCACCTCTCGTCATCCCAACTGGTAGAGATTCATAAACTCCAACAAGAATCTTCCAGGGGTAGTGGTGTGATCCAGACCCTATAATTTACTGAAGCACACGAAAAAAGTAGCCCGGGATGAATTGGAGGCTATGCTGCAAATGAGCGTATAAGAAGAGTCATACAGTGACTGGTCCAGCCCGATAGTCTTGGTTTCTAAGACTGGTAGCTTGATTAGATTCTGTGTAGACTATCGGAAGTCAAAATTCAATGCCTATCCAAAACCACAAGTTGACGAGTTGCTTGATCGGTTAGGCACGGCTCGATTTTACTCGACACTGGATTTGACAAAGGTATATTGGCAAATCTCCCTAACGCATTTTGACCCGTTTGGCTTACACCAATTCGTCATGCTTTCTTTCAGGCTGTTTGAGGCACCCGCCACGGGGATGGTGGGGCTCATGGCCAACCTGAAGAAGTGCGATTGAACAGGTGGAGGTATATGGTATGTGAGCTTCCACTTAGGACATGTACAAGTGCGGCCCCAAATTGACAAAACCGCAGCTATTGCAACCTGCCCACGTCCTAAGACAAAACGGAGCTGAGACAGTTCCTGGGGTTGGCTGGAGATTACAGACATTAAGCATGTTTGTGTTCTGATATTTCTTTTTTTGTGTAAAAGTGAGATCAATAAAAGATTGCTGTCACGGAAGCACCAGGCTCCGCCCACATGCAGCGATCATACTCACTGGAATACTAATCACCCACACCTGGCACCAATGAAGGACAATATAAAAGCACAAACTCCACTGTCACATCGTCTGGTGTCTGGTCTCAACCACGAATACAGACTCATGTCCATGCTCTATTGTTTACCTGCTCCAATTTTTTTGTGTTTCCCTGATCTCCTTCGTATTCTTCAGTGTGTGTTGTGTGTGCCTCACCTGTATCATCATCTCCATCATCGCCAGCTCCTGGACTCCATTATCAGTATCATCATTCATACAGTATATCTGTTATCTATTGGGACATTATCTGTCATCATTCTTACCTGTTCATATTATTCACCTCTGTACAATAAATACACCTGTCGGTTATACTAACTTCCTGTGTTTGAGTTTGCTTGCTCCGACCTGCTTTTTCCTACTTTTTTTCACGCCAGCGGGACATGAAAGTGTCACAGGCACCAGCTACCAGGGGGGCACCATCCCAGTTGCTCAAACAAAACCAAAAAAACTTCCGTTCTGTATTAATGTTAACATATACATAAATAAAAAATAAACAAACACTTCGTGTTTACTTCTCCGCTTCTAGTGATTAATATTATAATATTATAGCCACAGATATTTTTTTTGTGGTAATAAAAACAGACCACCAAACTTCCCTGCATCTGCATAGCAGATCATTTCATTGCTGTCCCTAGAAGAGAGGGCGGAGATTCATGATTTTTCTTTTTGCAAATAGCAAATTTTCATTGTTAAAAACACTCGTTGCCATGCAGATTTCCTGATATAAGATTTTACAGACTAAGGTGACTAAAAGACCCAATTGCTGATAATGATTTTATACATGTATGTCCCAGAATATGCCACATTCATTTTTCACATATGGATTTTGCGTATGGGATACATTAAAGGTTTTCTGTTAGGTTTAAGTGTGAGTTTAGAGTGTTTTAGAGTGGGTTAGGTTATATTGTTTAGAACTAGTTGTGTATAAAAACAGTAGAAGTTTATGGAATATCCCTATTTAGATAATAAACGTGTGTGTGTGTGTGTGTGTGAGAGAGAGTAATAGTGAAATCTCTCTATAGTTTGAGATAACAGGGTCAGAGTGATGATAAATGCCCACTTCCTGTTGCTCTGCATGGTAAAAGGCTGCTCTTCCGTTTGGTCTTAAAAACACACATACTCATTCCTCTCTCATGCTTGTCCTCACTGACACATGGCACACCTCCCCTTAATCCTTCTGTTTATTTTGCCTTTGATGAGAAGGTTCACCTCGGGCACGTGTGTGTACATATCTGTGTATGTGCGTCTGTATTTGTTTCTACAAAAACAGAAAATAGATAAAGATGACATTACTTATAAAGATAGAAATAGAACCATAAACATTAAATTTAGCTGCTCATGAGATATTGTTTCTTTTTTTTCTCCCCTCCAAATTAAATGATCGAAGTAAACAAGCAATAATATTATAAAGAATAATGGCAGAGTAAAATAAATTAACAAATAAATAAATAAATGAATGCGCATTTAAATCCCCAAATAACACTAGAGAAACACATTTGAGCATGTACATGCTTTCAAACCTAAATATAGCAATATAGCTTTCTCTTTTTCTCCCTCTCTCTCTCTCTCTTAATTTTGATTTTTACAATACTACAAATAATGTGGAGGAGTTTACAATGATCTGGTGTTTCAAAGATGTACTGTGCTCTGTTGTTGAGAATGTTTTGTTTTTTGGAAGTATTTTGAATGAATCTAAATGGGGACATTCCATAGATTTCTATCGTTTCTAAACTTTCTGAATTTATTTAATTTAAAAAAAACTGTATTTTCTAAATTTTTTATGTGTTTACAAACGAGGATGTAAAATGCCCTACCGTTTTGCTTTGTCAGGTTTATCTGACTTGTGTTTAAATGTGCCCTTACGTCTGTCTTACGCTCGTGCTTTGTCATCTGATTTTATACCGCAGTACCACCCAGATCCAGTGGGGGGAGTCTGTCCTCATGTGTGAGTTTCCTCGGCCCGTAAACAACGCACTTGTTCGCATTGGAAAGTTAGGTTCATTTTAAGGAGTCGATTCGTTTGTATGCTTTATTCTAATGAACCGATTGATTTCAGTCATTTTCCCACATACTGTATATTCTTGGTTAATTACAGTTTTACTGTACTTTGTGATTCATTTTATGTCATTGGTGTCAAATGTGGCGGTTTTAATGCACTCTAAAAAATACTGGGTTGTTTCCAACCCATGTCTGGGTAAAATATGGACAGAACGCACCGCTGGGTTAGAAATTATTCTATGCTGGTTGAGCTGAAAACAACCCAGCATTTATTAGGGTGTAAAACATGGAGGAAATGGTCACTTAATCATCTCATCCTTCTTCAGGATATATGGAGAGCGGTATTCATATTGAAGTTGGTGATTTTACACCACACTCTCACCCTTAGTCAACCCTGTGCTAAATTAACACTTACCTGGAGACTAGACATCCGCCAAACATGTTTCATATGATTTAATATAAAAGTCCATAGGCCAAACTAACTTCACTCTGGTATTAATTAACAGTTTCATTAATCTGAACTGAAGGGAAAAAGGAGAAAAACACTTCCTGTTTGACTCTCACAACCCTGCCTTTATTAATAGTGGAATTATTTTATAATCATCAGTGCTTGTTGAGAATAGTAAAATAGCATTCTTTCCAAAAAAAAAGTACTGTGGCAATACCATATATAATATCATTGGTGCTGATCATCAGTGTCATCAGTAATGTTATCATCCAGCCACTATCTTGGAACAACCCTGTGCATAGTTATGGCAAGTTCCTAAACAGAAAGAAGATCCGACTAGTAAATTGCATGTGTGGGCATTGAGAATAGTGGAATGTTTGTAGCTTGTTTTCACAGCAGTTGTATAGAATTTTAAAGTTTTATTAAGCAAATACCTCCGGAGGTAACTTGCAATTTGAAAAAATCTGCAAAAGTTACGGATTGCAGCTTTAATATGACATGTTGACAGGAAGTGTTCAGACAAGCTACAATATGATATCTTGTTCAGTGTACAGTGAAATGCTGTTAAATTTCAGAGTAAAGTGAGACGGGCAGCAAGAGCGATCTCAGAGTTTCAGAGCTGCTGTTTCAGGAGTCCCTGTAGTCTACTTATATCTGACCTGTCTTGACAGAGGATAACAATAAGTCAGTTAGTAGAGTGAGTTTTAGTAACGTCTATACTGACCAATTGCCTCACAACTCAACTCACTTCACATTTAATAATTCCTGCTTAATTATGCAGGGCCAAAATGTTTGTCTCCAAACTGTATGCGTGTGCTCCTCTTGTCACAGCAGACAAATTATGTGGAAGCAGAGTTTCTGTACACAGTGGCAAGGCACGCATTACCCAGCCCAACACACACACACAAACACACACACCCAATTATAATCACATTTCAAATGGCATTGAAACTGTAACAGCAGTAATGATTTTGTGTCACACTTTGTTTGATTTATGTCTGATGTTTTTCCGTCCATCTGTCTCTTTACTGAACATTTGCTTTCAAAGTATTTTTACTATATATTAAATCTTGTATTACCTGGACTTCAGTAGTCTGGGGTTTAGTGTGCTGGGTATGCGGGGTTATCCCAAATTTACACTCATCTTAAAACAACATGAGATTTGGAGCAGTGCTCACTACATAAATAGCATCGGTAGAAATACTATGCCAAAGTGCACCTTTCTACTGAATTTTTAAAGTGTGTTTTTTAGGCTAATGTTGCACATTTCTCGGGAACAATGAGAAGGAATGTGAGGAATGTGCTGCCACAACAGTTTTAAATGGATGAACTTTAGAGTGAACTAATAATGAGTTATAATTAACTTGATGTTGAACAGCATGTGACACCATGTCTGTGGTATCAAGATGGTATTTTTATAAACAATATTATATCCTAATATTTCTATAGTGTCTTAGTAGATATTTGGAGGCATTTTAGTAGTATAATGCTAGTTGGATGCTGGCCTGTCTGGGGGAACAGCACAGATAAGCTGTTTACCAGCAAAACAGCAAAAATGTGGCAAAGCTGACTGACCAGCATGTTTTTTCTGGTAATGCTGTTTGACCATGTTTAAGTCTTGTCTTTAAGTCTTTAAGATAGTCAATCTTGTAAAGAAGCCTTGCTGGAACAACAGCACATAAGCATTTCATGCAGGGTACCAGCATCCAAAACACAATATATGTTTTGGATGCACAATATATTTTGTTTGAAAACAAAATGTTGTTTGTTTTCAGCAGGGTCAAGTATAGGATTTTAGATGCAATCAAAATCTTGGTCAAACCACAGTCATTCGTACTATAAACTGCCTGTGCAGTCATGACTGACTCCTGATCTCACCTGCACTCAAATTTTATTCACTTCCTGTCCATCCACTTCCTGTCTAAACACTCCTCATGACTGCAGTCATTATCTGTTAGTTAAAGCCTGTGAGTGTGTGCAGGGTGCTCTGTCTCCCTGACCAGATGCTGAACTTTCACACACTTCTGCAGAACATGCTCGAGCTACACTGCTCGTTTGTCACACAGAACACTGACAGTAAAAGGTCATCGCCTCCCATCGCTGAGAGTCAGAAGCAGCAGACTCTATATTACCTAGCACAATGGATTTGTTTAAGACTGGGAGGACAAATGCACACACATACACTCGTACACATGCTCAGAGCTTTATCTAATCTAGGCCACCTGTCTGTGCGACTACCTCCCAGGCACATGGCAGACATGTGTAAACGCTGTGCAGTGGTTCCTTGTGCTGCACTCATCTGCCCTTAACAGTGATCACCAGAGACCTCCAGATGGACATACAGGAGACGTTTTCTAACTTTATGATAAAAGAATGTCTCAATACAACTTTAAAAAATTACATATGAAAGTCATTACCCCAAGTGACACCTGGCAAACACTAAACTGCTAAAATTACTGTACGTACTGCACCCTCACAACCACATTCCATGCCTGGATTTAAACCCCTAACCCCTGAGAATATGAGCAGCAATAATAATTACATTCAGTGTGTGCCAATGGAAAAACATTGTAAAATGGAAATCAAAGCAAAAATCAAAACATAATATCACATCAGATGTCACTGTAACACATTGGACCCTAAACACATAACGGTGTCAGATTTACCCTGTTCAGAAACTCAAAAGATTAAACATCTGTGGTTTAATAATGACAGCTGTTATGTTCAGGAGTGATGTGTCGTAAAAGAGTTGTGCTGTTTGAACAGTCAGGGATGGACAACCCATCATAGTAAATGACTATGATGTTTTGAGCACTCCATTAAAACTCTCTTTCACTCTGACTGTATCTGTGCCCACAATCGTTTACAAGGTCAAGCACAGAGTACAATAGCAATCCTTCAATATCAGGTCAAGTAATAAAAGAAACAGGATAATAGCACTGCTATGTGATTTTTCCTTATTTAATTTAATTAAGGAAATTAATTAATTAAATTAATAATTTACTTAATTAAAGGCAGGGTAGGCGATTTTTCCAGAAAACATTTTTCTTATGTTGTTTGAAAGTCCTAAAAGCTATCAGTGGCTTCATTTACATGGACACTTCTTGTTTCAATCATAATGAAATCAGTCAGATTGATGAATCCGAGCGCACTGTTTACATGGACATAGAATAAAGTAATCTATTGCACTAATCATGTAATGTTTACCTACTTACCTACAAACTAATGTCCCAGCAGCCAGCCAGAACCAGAAGTCTGACAACTCCTTGTTACTGTATGTTACAGTAAAGTGTAAACATTTTTCACAATATTTCATGAAAACAAATATTATTTGGAACAACAAAGAATTCAATTTTTTTGTAAACGACTGTCACACACAAACACACACACATGTTTGCATATGTGGTTTATGAGGACACGATAGACGTACTTGTTTTTATACTGTACAAACTATATATTCTATCCCCTAACCTGGTCTGTTTTTTTGTTTTTCTTGTGACTTGTCAATGTGTTTTGTTGTGTTGGAGCACATGGCTTTTGTTTTGACACCTCACCATGTGCTCCACTGCCATTGTGCATCTATCCCACCCCCTTGTTTCCTTTGTGGTGGAGGGGAATATGCCGCCGCATTGTGGGGGAAATATTAAACCCTTAACTAAGGAAGACTGAATGAGTACCAGGATCTTAGTCCCCCCACCCAATGCTTTAGGTCTCTATATAACAGGTAGTTATATGTTGGTGCCTATCGTGTTGCTTTGTAGTGCTACAGATGAGGTGAGGTGGGCTCCAGGACAGGGGAGTTGCTAGGGCTGCCCATAAAACAGCCCTAATTCACCCCGCTGCCTCCCACCAACTCATGGATAATTTGCAAGGCAGTTACATTATTTTATAAATGATTAATGGATAACAAACCAATATATATGGTACTCTGCATTTATTGAATTTTAAACACACTGTATGAACAAAACACAGTGTTTTAAGTGCAACATATTCCAAAAGATCAGGGGCTTCTGACAATACATCAGGGGCTTAAGCCCCCAAA
>JAZGTI010020812.1:0-10453 GCA_036877585.1 Botia kubotai | reverse complement strand
CCCTCGCTTTTTCTCCCCCTGATCCCACACTTCCTCTAGGCTTCTAGTTTTCTCTGGTGAGAGCAATAGATTTCTTTACAGGGCCAAACAAAGCAGGATTCTGAAATTGCATTAAAGCATGTTAATGTAATCTCTCATGCCTGTAAGCTATCGGGTTTGCCTGTTGCCAACACGCTTATTAGAGAAATATCACGCGGCCGTGTGTGGCTGGTGTGTGCGAGTGCTCTCTGAATTCATGGGTGACGAGTTGGAAGCATTTGTTTTGCGCTGTAGCGGAAATCGGAGCGGAGTTTGACGTTTAGCCACTAATGAATTACCAAATTCCATTCTATAAATCGGTGAAATAACATGAATGTTTTCAGGGGCCTTTAAATGTGAAGTCTGATAGATTTTTAACACTGATAGATTTAAACCAGTTCTTATGCTTCGGGCTGTTTCACTGTAGACACCCATTTGCAGTGTTTCTAAAAGAAAGAGCTTTTGCCAGTAACCTTACATGTTTTTTTATTAAACACACGCGCACACACACACACACACACGTGATAATCATCAGTTATGTCAACTCTTTTCTTTGCGCTTGTACGGTCTGACCTTAGTCTTCCGTTCGCTGGTATAAAGGCAAAGCAAACTTGCTCTAGGCAAGCTATATTTCACTGCTCTACTGGGACCGCCATGATGGATCGGGCCTTCATATAGAAAACCCATACAGCCTTATGTTTATGTGCAAGCAAACGGGTATTTGTGTTTCATGCATGTGTTTGTAGTGGTGTGTGTAGCCATGCTTGTCATATTTACATTTTTGTGTGTGATTGGTCATTATGTTGCCGTTTGGGGGTGGGGTCAGGGCCTAACATCTATATTTTATCTCAGTGTATCCAGAATTGAACCTAGGATAGCATACCACTTGCGGCGGCGCTCCGACTCAGCTAACTGCCAATGAACATTGGCTAAATTCTCTAAAAGTTAAGAAATGTTCAAAAATGTTCTTTTGGTAACGTTAGTGGAAGTTGTGAAAAATGTTTGAATAATGTTTTTATAGCCAAGCAATACAACGTCTAAAAACTGGACCTTTTGAACATTCCAAAAACATTCAAATAACATTATTAATGCTTTTGTTACTTAATGAAAACACTGAGGAAATGTTCTTACACCCTTAAATCGTTTGCTGGGGACCCATTCAATAACCTGTCAGGTGAAGTTCTCATCCAGAAAGATTACATGTTCTCCTCACCTGAAAGAAAATCGCATAAATCTACAAAGAGCAAAATGCCCGACACATCCTTAGCTTGCAAAAATGAAGCTGCTCTACAGCTTCAAGCCTGTTGGAGGCAACATTGAACCTTTATCCAACCTGCCTCAGACACAGAAGTCCCTTCTGGAGACTAAAAGCTACTGTGATGCTGAGAATGTACAGACAGCTGCTTCAAGCTGCTCTGCTCATGTTTGACATGTCATATACTCAGGCATTCAGGGCCGGCACATCCTGAAGGGTTTCAAAAAAAGAGAAATGTCTTTGAAACTGAGGTGGGTTTTGGGATAGTGAATATTTGAGGTTTGGCCCACACGTGTGTGTGTGTATGTCGTCGTCGTCCGTTGATAAATTATGGAAATACAATACACTTCATAATAAATGGTGAAATGACAGATCGGTTGTGTTGTTATCTCTGTAGGTATTTTTACATTTTAATTCGCGTTGTATACGGGTAGCAGACGGTTATGACATTAACCATTCAAATATTTTTGGCATTTGTTTAGGAGCTGGCAAGTGGTTCAGATCAGAACACCTGCGCTGTAATTTTAATATGCGTTAGCTTTGCGATCTGATTAGCGAGATTTTTGCATCTGAATTTTAGAGCAGAATTTGTATTATTTTATTAGTAACAAAATTGGCCAGGCATGACGACTTGCTAAGAAAAACAAAGTGATAAAAAACGTTCTGGGCTTGAATAAAAACATTTTAGTAGCCCACCCGTAGTGCCGCCTCATGCTGAGAACTGTGGGCTAGAATGAGACGTCTTGTTTTTAAAACATCAACGCTCAATCAATCTTAGCTCTGTGACCATAACTCAAGGATGAGCTTGTTCAGGTGGGCTGTGAGCACTCTGTCCTGCCAAGCCACTCAGCCACGTGCTAAATGTCTTGGAAAGGTAATACAGCCTTGGAAAGGTAACAAGACTTTCTGTGCGTTCTCCGAACACTTCATGTCTGAAGATAGTGGCCACTAGACTTGTAGTGAACTCTATTAAATAATGTGTAATTGCCTCGCATGGTTGTCTTTTGTTGCGTCGTTGTCGACAGCGCTCTCCCTACAATTGCCGCAAATTGGCGAAATTGATTTTTCTCCCATTGCGATTTTCTGTGTGAGTTCCTCCCCGAGGCCCCCCGCCCCCTGAAGCCCCAGGGTCTCATCTTCACCGCCAGACTCCATTAGCCCATCCATTTATCTACAGGCAAAAAGGAAGGGCAACCACCTACATCCACTATACTACATACCTGGAGACGTGGCAGTACTGATGGGTCTCTAATAATGAACAGGTGTGGTTGTTTGTTGCCTAATGGTAGCCGGAAGATAACTGCACTTTTATCGGTTATGTCTTGACTCTAAAAAAGGCCAAAAAATATATTTATTCATTTGGTTGAAGCTTTTATCCCCAATGACTTATGGTTTAAAGTGTACAGTCTACGTATTTGTGTAACTACCATAATGCTATACCAGTTGAAAAAAGACGATATGAAAAAAACATGCGCGTGTTAGCAAAGGTTGTGTTCTGTACAAGAGTTTGTCCGGTTTTCATCGTAACGCCATTATGGGGCAAAAACATCTTTCATTATTGAAAGCAACTGAAAAGTAGCTATGAATTCTGTTGGGGCTTTTTTAAAGCCAGCATCAGTTAAACCACAAATGTTTTATTATATTACAGTTGATGTTTTTCCAGTGAAAACATTTTGACAGCTAGTGAAGGGTTTTGGGCTGTGTGTATTTCTGTGGTGCCATCGGCCAATCAGCATTGTCATAGCATCATTTCACTGTTTTCAGAGTGATGAATTACATTACAGGTAATTGGCAATGAATCTCTTTTGATTTTGTCCTAATTGTCACATATGTAATAATCAATTCTTATTAAAGTAAACAAGTTAGACTGAGAGAGTTCCGCGTCACATTTTTGTGTTCGTGCGGTTTCGCCAGTTTTATTGATGCTAAATTTCACTCTTCATAACTGCACATTAAAGGCAGGATAGGTGATTTTATTTTCATTTTTATGATAGTTGAAAGTCTTTTCATATCCTGATTAAGAAAGGTGGTCTAAAACGTTCGTCCAATTATTGCATTTGGTCCAAACACAGTGATAGGATGTCCTATTTGCCTGTCAAACAATGTATTTGCATACTGTTCATGTGTATTGGAAGAGGCGTGGCCTTGGAGAGTGCCCTGAGGGGAGGGTGGGATCTTCTGCTATCAAAGCTAGCTTGCTATTGCTAGCCTCTCTAACATTGCCTGCCTTACCTTTAAACGTAAAAAAATAATGTCATTGGTTGTGATGGACCCACAGTGCATCATGAAGCAATGTTCAGTGCGGACGGACAGACTGTTCGTGGCTGGAATGCCTTTGCATCGTGCCTGGTTAGGACACAGCGTAAGCCTCAAAAACTCTAGGAGAAGAATGGCTCTCCACCTCCTTATTTTGTGAGGAAAACTGTGAGACAAATAATGATACCTTTTCCCTGGACCTGCCTTTCCGTCACTCACCGCCGACAGACTGGTGTGTGGCTCGCTACAGGTGCCAATTAGAGGAGACTCTAAGCTGATACCTGACAAATGAACAACAGCAAACGCGCACATGTGTCTGTGCATTATGTCTTACTTGTGCCTTTGTTTGACGCAGGTTTGTGTGGGTGGAGAAGTTCGTTCTTTCTATTGACAAGAAAGTGCTGTGACACATGAAAATCCCAAATAATTCCTCATCTCCGTCGCGTCCCATAGGGTAGAGTAAAGGGATAGACCTGACCCGGAGGATATACAGCTGCCGCGATGACAAATCACCAGTGTAATGGGAACAAAACGAGGCGTTGTGAGTACAAACACTGAGAGGACAGAAACCTCACAGGAATTTAGGCAATTAGTAGGACAGGCTCAAGTTAATGTTTCATGCTCTAGTGTCTAAATTTGTTTTTGGATGAGATACCGCATTTGTTTCTGTTTGTTTTAGATTCCTTTGGGGCTGTTTTACTGTATATCTGACCGTCATTTCTTCCTGTAACTTTTCTGGGCTAAAACCGATCAGAAGTCGGTTATTGAGCAAGTAAATGACAGATCAATGTTCAACACCATCTCTTTATTTTACCCTGATTCACAAGTTTATAATAATGATTTATAATTTGAGCTGTCGGGTCCAGTTTCCCCGGGAAATGTCAGTTTGGCTTCATTTGGCTTCATAATAAAAGTCATTAAAATAAGCTGTAAATTACATATAGTGTAAATATCAAGCAACTTTGTCAATGCCTCATATTTTGAGGCATTGTGCCTCATATTTTGAGGCATTGACAACAGTAAATACCAACATGCCCCTATTTTAACAGACGCTTTATTGTTTAGGCCTGTGTTTGAAGTAGAATAATGTCTGACATTACTGAACGAAATTACGATCCCTCAAACGTATCCAATCTGCAGACATCTAAATGAATTAAAATGAAGCGTTCTCTCTGCATTGCGACATTATTAGGTTATTTTAGGTTATTTGGCTCGTATTAGGTGATTTGTCGATTTCCTTGTGCTTGCTTTGGTTTCCTCTGAGGGTTTTCAGGTTGTGAGGTCAGTAACTGTATTAAACACGGCAAACGGAATCCATTTATATTTTATAAATTCAGTCTCTGTACAATCGAGGAATATATCAAATAAGTGAACAAAACACAGGAACCGCAAAAGATCAATAGCGTTCTTTCTTTAAATTGTTTGGCGCTGAACTTTTAGCAGCAATAACATTTCAGCAAATTTGATTTTCTCCCTCACGACAGGCAAAAGTAACCAGTTCTGTTTTGTCATTTACAGGTTACATTGACACCCCAAACCTAATAAACGCTGTGCCCCGGTCTGACCTGCGTGCTGATATATGTAAAATGCTCTAATTTGCGACGGTTGCACGGAACTCGCTGATACTTTTGTTGCCAGTGATTTAGGGAGCGTGTAAAAAGTGCAGCGTACTTCAGATGAGATCCGATCAGCTTAGTGGCATCTCTTCTGTGTGGGTTACATATTTCGGTGACGTGGTGAGATTGGATATAGAGTGTTTCTAGCACCAGTAGTGGAATGTTGGGTCAGTTGGGTTGTACTGTATATACTTGCCCTCATGAAAATTAATCACGGTTTCCTTATAGTAAATGTGTGGTAACCATGTTTTTTGGGACTGATTACCATTTATATTACCATTTATAACCATCATTTTACTACAAGTACGATACTTAAACTATTAATGCTGTCGTCAAACCATGGTTAATTTTGTGGTTACCATGGTTTAACTAGAGTTTTTGGTTTTATTTATAGTGAAACCATGGTTAATTTTTTTAAGGGTGTACTGTAATTTACATCCATTCTATTTCGATGCATGGTTTCTTATGTGGTCAGCATATAGGCCTGGTTTTGTGGCCTTTCCCCTTATATATATTATATATATTTCCCCTTATATATTTTTTTTATATATAAAAAAGCACCACTGCTTATACCCATAACTTATACTTCTGTTTAAAGATATGTTGTGGGTTCATTGCACGGTAAGCTCTAGCAACAGCATCTGTGACATGCACTTGATAATTACAGAAAATAATTGTAACTCCGTTGCACCTACAGTCTTACAGTGTAAATCAAAGGGGAACAACACTGTACCAAAATAAAAGTTATAAAGCATACTGTTTTGAAAGTATAGCTATAAGATGTTACAGCTATAAGACACATGTGTGGTAAAATTACTTTGTTGACCTTTGTTGGGCATCTCCTGTAGTTCTGGAACACACTGTTTTTGGTATTTGATATTTTGTTCATTCTGTGTCTATCTGCATAGTAATAAATATTTGGATTGGGCTTGTTTGGACCAGTGAAATTTGAAATGGTTATCTGCACTAGCAAAAACATGTGGTCACAATCTTTCTCCGATAGATGCAGAGCAGTTCTAACCTCTGCCAGTCTGTCAGAACATTCCAGAAGTCACCTCTGTTTCCACGTGGGCTTTATCTGAGGCGCTCGGCTCGGATATTCCACACACATCCTCTGGACTTTTCTACAGAGGAAACAGATAACCACACCCCATCCACTCTGTGGTACTTATCAACCTGGTTACCAAGGTTACTGCACACTGGCGGGAAACCACATTAAGCCGCCACATAAAGAACAGAAAGTTAACATAGCATTGCTGAATATGGTTAGGGGAAATGCTTTGTAGGGACAGAGTGGAGAGAATTTCTAAGCGTTATTTTATGTATTTTTGAGCAGCATAAAAAAAGGACAGCCTTGTTAATGTTCTGTTACATTGGGATTTGGAGGTTCTGTTGGGTTCTGTTGGTACCGTTGTGCTGTCGGCTAACAGGGAATGTTCTCAGCATGTTGGCTAACATTGGCTATCAAAAACATTCTTGCAGTAACATTAGTAGAACATTTTTTAACATTATATATCAAAACATTATTTTAAGTTGTTGGTGAAATGTTTTAAAAACATTACAGAATTGAAACAAATTTGAATAATGTTCTTATTACTCAGCAATAATGTTAATACTGAACGTTTTGAATGTTCCTAGAACTTTCAAAATAACATTTTTAACGTTTTTGTTATTTAATGGAAACATTACAGAAGCGTTCTTACAACCTAAAGCTGTTAGCCGGGGAGCTTCTTTGCTACTTGACTGCTGCTGGCTGGTGGATTTTTTTGATGAAGTGTCAGAAATCAGCAGTTTTGTTTGGGCCAGCAGCACCATAATGAAAAGTAATTAGAATCATTTGGACTGCAGGTTAAGTGAGAATCCTGATTAATGACAGTGAGCAGAGAGAGAAACTGCTCTCACAGGCCCAAAACATCACTGCTGAAAACACACCACTGCCCGAGCCAGCAGAGGAAGAGCTTTCACCTGTCTGTGCTCCAGACTGGAAGTGAGAGAAGATAGGACAGCAAAAGTATTATAACAAAAGTATCACTCTCAGTATTGATGGTCACCAGCATACAGTATGTTGTGTTTGCCGCATATCCTACTCTGCAAACTTCATCTTCATTTTTGTCCTCAGTAAAGTAGTTAAGCATTTTGGACAAAAAGGTATTTTTTTCTGAGAAGCAAAATATCTTGAGATAAAATTTTTACTGTAATATAAAAAACTTTTTATAAAGAGATTTTCTTATTTAAAACATAAATCCAACACAATGTAATGATGAGGTTTATGCCTAGAACAAGGAAGATAAAAAGTCTCAAATCCAAGATACTTGAATTATTGGTCAACCAGCTTCACCAGTATAACCCTGCATAACAAGTAGCTTCACCAGTATAACCCTGCATAAAGAGTAGCTTCACCAGTATAACCCTGCATAAAGAGTAGCTTCACCAGCCGTGTTTTACTGGTTAGCATCATGACTGTACTGGTCCAATGGCTAGACTTAACAGCACTTACCAGCGTAAAGCCAGCAAGATTGAAATTTATGCTGATTTAAGATGGTCTTTTTTTTGCTTACATTCAAACTGTTTATGTCACACGTCTGTTTACTCAACAGCTCACAAGTAAAAGTAATTCAACCCGATATATTAAATTTTGCATATCAGTTGTGTACACAGAGACTGACAGAGAGCGAGGGAGTGAGCGAGCGCGAGAGAGAGAAATAAAGAGAGAGCGAGAGAGGCTTGATTGTGCTGCGTCCTTCGCCGGGCAGAGATGACATTAGATGAGTATATCTGAAATGGTGCTCTCTCTCTGTGTGTGTGTGTGTTTTGTGGTCTTATCTGATCCTACAGGGAGATTTTAATATTTACTGGAAAAACAAAACAGAATGTGACAGTGGATATGAAATTAATCTCCCTGGAGGAGACGAGGGGAAGAGAGCTCCCACTTCACTAAATTACATGCTGAAATTTGCCAAAACCTCGAGTAAATTCTGTGGATTTCTCTGACAGGATCTCTGCGATGTAATCCGAGCATGTTGAATCCCTCGTCCAGCCACACACACTGCAGAAAGACTGCAGAGCTAAAGATTCAAATACAGGAACTGAGGACGATGGTGTCATTTGTAGAGAACGAGACAATAAACCGCACTGCTTTACAACATCACGTAATCACAAGCGATTAAAACGATTTCATTCGTTATGGATTACGGATGTTGTCAATTTTTACCGGTCAACACACAAACGTATTCATTTTCTATGTGTTTTTTTATCATAGATGCATCACGGCACGTCACTGTTTTTGATGCCATTTTTTTCATGAGTATATCGGTTTTGTTTTCCAGTAAAACTGCACAAATTACCCTAAAATAATAAGATGAAATTCTGAAATTCTGATGATAAGATTTTCTTTTATCGCAGGGCCAGATAAAAGGAGAGTTAATGAATGTCCGGTTGGGTGGATTCAGTACATTGACTCACTTTAACGCTTAATAAAGCACCCAGGAGTGTCAGCAGAAATCTGAACTGCTTACAGGTCATGTCCCTCGTACTCGTACTGCTGCAAAACAATCCTATTCTTTGATTTTAAATCCCCATTTCTGTTCTGCAGAAGCTTCTGAAAAACATGGCGGTCGAGCACTTAATCATAGAAATGTTGGTCAACTTAACGTGTTTTTAAGTCTTGTTTCAGAGAAGCCTAACAAGTAGTTTAGTGAGGTTTATTATTAAAGCAAGAAAAAAACTATTTGCAAATGGGTATGAAAAATAAACTGCATTAAAATGGAAAACAAGTTCCAAAAACAGTTGGTAAAGTTTTAGTTTAGGCGCAAACCTCGTTAAATTTGTTCTCTGAAACGAGGTTCTTCGCAAAACGACATTCAATATTGTACTTTATTTTGCTATTCTTGTTGTCATATTTTTAACTAGTAAACAAGAGAAAAATACTGATTAAGAAAATGTTTTTTAGCAGTGCCTGGACTCCAGTGCTGCCTCTTGGGGGGCGGGGNTCGCCTACATTTGTCTGTGAACATGCATTTGCAAGTCTGTTGTCTGTTTCTTTAAAATCAATGGCTTGATTTAACCATTCTTAAATCAATGGCTTCTATACTGTATAAGTGAGATAATGTGTGAGACATTTAAAGTCTGTGCTCATCCCAGCAGGTGCTTTTGGTTCTTGTTCTGTAGTGGTGTGTGTAAATGTGTGTGTGTGTGTGTGCTGCTCTGCTGTGAGAATGAGTCTGTCTGTTTTTAATCTATCAGTGACTGGCGAGCTGTAAGACAGGTGGAAAGAGAGAGAGCGTGAGAGAGCGAGCCCACAGTAACTCTGACAATTCACTGGACATATGTGAAAATGAGCTTTTTGCGAAATCATAAAATTAGCGCCTGTCAACGACGAGTAAATTTCTTCACCTGACAAAAGAAAAGAAATGAATATATAGAAATTACTCTAATTATCATTCCTTTTAATAGTAATTAATTGTATTAAAAATGTACTTTTAATGACAGGTAATGTATATGAAATTTATTTTTAATTCATGTAGTTATCAATTATGTATATTATGTATATTATGTATATTTATCCAGGTAAACCTTAAAATATCCAAGTTACGATGGTAAATAAAAAAAAAAAAGCAAGTCATGACAGATGTTTTTTTTGGTTTGTTTTTTTTTTGGTTTGAGTTGTGCATGTCATTTACATCTGCAAAGATCAGACTGTCATGACTTAAATTATGTCATGTTGTGTTTCGGGCAACTACGTCTACTTACACGCTAAAGACAGTTTCGCTCACGTTCGGCGCTTTGCGAATGTCAGTTTTGTACTGAGATCCGGAACAGAGCAGCAAACGGGAGAAATTCTCTTGAGGTCGGTGGTTTGTGTCTGATATAGTGACTGAACTCTCTCTCCACGTGACTGATTTTCCCACCAGTGTGTGATTGACGTGCAAAGCAGGAAACACTGATGCATGATGGAAGTGCTGAAGAGGAGCCCTGCTGAGTGATGTCATATGTGCCAGATGTATCAAATGAATGATCACCGGTCCCCAGTGGAACTGTGGGCAGACCGCAAACGTTTATTTTTTAAAGAAAAGGAACGAAGCGCACCCTTCAGGTGTTTACATCAAAATTAAATATTTCACCTGAGATTGTATTCGTTCCGGCTGCTCATTTCAAAGACAAAGTAAAAAAATAGCAAGGGTGGAATTCATGGCGCTCGGATCATCCGTCCTTGAGGCTTTGAGGCTTGACTGATGCAGACACAGATGCTGTTTAGGGTTCTGCTGCTGTGGATGGGTTTGAAACATTCAGCTCTTGATGAGTTAATCTG
>JAZGTI010020811.1:0-10453 GCA_036877585.1 Botia kubotai | reverse complement strand
TGAACAGTTTCACAAAATGAATCCTTACACACATTTGTTGGAGGAAAATCAATACAGTGATTTAGGGGCGGCTGTAGACTCCAAGGACAATGGGTGAGCATTTAGCCCTCTTATAGCATTATGGGTAAGGCAAGGTGGTATTTACCGTGTGCTGGAAATCCCAGTCATCGATTCTGGGTGTGGAGCTCCACGTTTTTCCTCAAATGATCATTTGCACCTAATCTATAACCATCATCACCACTGTTTGTGTGTTCCACAACGGAGATGATGTTTTATTGATCCATGAGTAGTGAGATTTTGAAAGTGTAAAAATAGCTTAATGAACTTGATGCGTAAACAGATACTTTGTCAGTTTGTTTAAGCTGAAGTATTTGGTGTTTGGTGTGCTCTGCCAGGCCAACACTATGAGAACAACACCCAACTGACAGGTAACATTGTCAGAACATTGGCTAATGTTCTTTAAAAGTTCTGGCAAAGTTACCAGAAAGTTCTTGCAGTAACATTTACATAGACCGTTTTTTTAATGTTATATATCATATATAAAAAGGTACTCTTAGTTAGTTAGTTAGTAGTTAATTGAACGTTTTAAAAACATTACAGAAATGTTTGAATAGATTCCTATAACCAAGCATTAACATTAATACAGCATCTAAAAAAAGTGCATGTCCTAGAACTTCTAAAATAATGTTTTTAATGTTTTTGTAATGGAAACGTTACAGAAACATCCTTACAACCTAAAATCGTTAGCTGGGTTAGCCACACCTCCAAATAACAGGTGCGTACAATGCTGCGTAAAGTCGTGTTATCTCTTTTCCTTTTGAGCAGAAAGGCTCTTATGTTCCAGCATGACAATGGCCCTGTGTACAAAGTGAAGTCTATAAATAATTAGTAAACAGACTGTTTGGAATCATAGGATCAGACAGCCTAATTTGCACTTAAATAATGGAGTCCTTCCATTATTTGCTTTGAAAATGCATAACGTCTGTGTATTTTCTGTATTACAGTTCGGCAGAAGAGAAGTTTCGCTGGAACAACCAAGGTAATTTCAGCTTTCTTCCTCTTGTCCTTAAAAATGATCAGCTCATAGCTCATTCCCTTTAAAATCCACAATTCTAAACCTCATTAAGGGTAAGAGGTGAATGTTGTGTAAAGAGCATCTTTCATGCTGCGTTTTGTCAGGTTGAAACATGTTGACTTTTGACTGTATTGACTGATTGTGCTACAGCGCAACATTTGCTAAAGATCAGACCCTCTGACTTCCAGAACATATAACACAGAGGAGAGATTCAAGAGCAGGAACTGTGCAGCGTATGAATGATTCATGAGCGCTCGCGGTCACGACGCACTCTTTAGAATTCTGGGCTCTTGATGAAGCATCATTTGTCATTTAATGCTACTTCAACTAGAGTGTTGTGTAGTATATTCCTCAGTGGTGGGGTTTTGGCCTTAAACAGTTTAAGACTGTTGTGATCATATTCGGCAGCTAGATTGTTGTGACAACATTGTGATAATGTTTAAGTTTAGATGTCTGCCAAATGGAGTTCACTGTTTCTTAATTTTCTTTGTCTTTCTTCACAGATGGACAAAAGGACATAGAGGAGGAGCTCACCACAGGTCTGGAACTTGTAGATTCCTGCATCCGATCTCTTCAGGAATCTGGCATTCTGGATTCACAGGAATTCACTGCAGTTGAAAGTAAGGACCTCTGTTAGAGGCTGGAGGTTTAATGCAATTACTAGGCGATCTTTTCCAGAACATGTTTTGTTATGCCGGTTGATGTCATCATCCTGATAGCAAACTGATAGCAAGTGATCTAAATATATCTTATATATTTATACATCTTCTGTAGAAGGTGCAGGGCTATAAAATGTTTGTCCAATCATTGCATTAGGTTTGTCCTTTAAATGTGATTGCATTCAAAGCTAGCTTACTTTTGCTAGACTTTTCAAAATTGCCTATCCTACCTTTAAATGCAGAGCTAAATAAGCCAGAGCAAATAGACATCATTCTATTTGAGTTTTTAATGAACCATCCAAAAAGAACCAGATACTGTATATTTTATATTTTTATTGTATAGCTTTGCTTGACTCTAGCGGTTCTGCTCTGTAGTTGTGAGGTATAAATAGAACTCTGATCAAATATTTAGTGGCTCTGATCTGAAATGCAGGTCATGTAGTGTGGAGATAAACCCTCACTCCCCACACGAATAAGTGACCACCAGCCACCTGGACATAGATCACACACCGCACAGGCACTCTGCATGCCAGCAAATGCCCTCTTAAGATGCCTGAGACGCTTTGGTTAGGACTAGAGAAGGACCATCAGTCTGATTATACATTTATGATACGCTCAGCTCTTACTGTAAATGTACTGTAAATTTACAGCTCTTACTGTAAATAGTGGGTTAAGTGGTTACGGTAGTAAACTCCAGCCATTCAATAACCACAGTTGGTTAGTTTCTGATATCTAAAATGAGCCACCTGAATTGGCCTGTTATCTTTAGTGGATTTTAGTCACACAGTCTCAAAGTGTGTGTGTTTGTGTGCCTGTGCGTGTAGGTTTATAAGAAACCTTTTAATAGGCCGCAAACCTTTCTACGCTTTTGTTCAGCCAATAAACAGTGTTTTTGTCCATAAACAGAAGCAAATAAAAATATAATTAAGGCTTGCAAAAATAAGATCGAAGCTTGCTGAAATAAGACGTTTTTCACTTTTTATTTATCTTACAGCATGTTGAGGCATGTAGATATTCTGTAAACAAACGGGCAACCCCTTTAAAACGCAACATTTATCCGTGCTGTCAGACATCTTCAGAGGAGAAGCATGTGCGGGAATACACAACGCTTAACAAACTAAACAGCGTCACGATCGGCTAACAGGCTGTCTGGGATAAAATGGCATCTAGAAGTCTCTAGACATTATGCAGCTGAAATGGTGCTATGTGGCACGGTGTCGGAACGGGAGAAGAACAGAAACTGTGAATTCGGTTCACACTGACCCCATTTTTCCAAATGTGTGCTCAATGGGTGTCTTCCAGCAGTGATTAATTATGCATATCTATTCTGACCATCCACTCACCGTGAGGCGTGAAATAATGAGCGGGAAAAAGTCGAGCAAAACAGAGGAGAGGAGATGGTGAAAGCACGTGAGGTGAAATGATGTTTAAAGGTGAAAAATGTTTAAACCTGACTAGCTGGTTTGCAAGTGCTTGCTTAGTCTTTGCTTAGTTGGTTTAGCTGGGAGGGCAGCAGGTGTCGGCTTGATCACCTAAAAAGAGCTCAACACCCCTCTTAAATTGACCAGACCAGCCTCACCTGGCTGGGATACCAGCTAAGACTAGCAATCCACCTTAGATGGGTTAAAACTGCTTTTCAGCAAGGATTAACAGAGAATTAAATACGAAATGATGTTAAAGTTTTAGGTAAGCTTAGATTTTGGGCTTTGAATCTGTGTATATGAAATGCTACGTTGCTGTTGCCATGGCACTCTTGTTTTCAGTCAGCAGCACACAAAAATTGCCACATGAAGACCAATTGCAGAATAGAATGCAAATATTATGATGCTGTTACGATCAGCATTGTCAGGTACAAATGCTGAACATTCAAATCAAACCTTATCAAATCCTAAAGGCTTACAGTTTCTGAAACATTTAAACTTAACACATAAACAGAGTTTGAATGGAATCTATATGTAAGATGGTTCGGCCTAGAGCAACTAGCATGTCTGCGGAATATCAATACAGCGCTGCCTAGCAAACAGTGTAATTAGGATTGCAAATGAGTTCAAACAGTTCCAGGTTTGTCACGCATACTTTTTTTTGTCACAATTCTCTACTTCCCAGGACCAGGTATACTCTCTCAGAGTGCTCTGCAGCTCAATAATCAAGAGGGCACTTTTCCGTATCCTGTCGGCAGTTACCATAGCAACCAGACCCTGGCTCTCGGCGACCTGTCGGGCTCCCAGCCTCCTCGTGGTGGTCAGGGGGGAGGAGTCTTACATAACTATAATCAGGTGGGGATTCATCTTTTTGTGTAAACTCTGACATTGACCCTCTTGTCGTAAACCGTGTGGTTACGTGTGACTTGTTTTAGTGACAAGACCCTATGCCCCCAACAAATGTTATTTCTGTCACCATCACTTAGCTCACAGCTCCTGAATGATTGAAATTCTAGCTCTTTACATGTCACTTACCTCCAGGTGATGTCTAATCGTGTGGCCCAGCTGGCTGCCAGAGAGACAGCCTCCGGGGCCCATTCTCGAGACTCCTTTGACCAGAGTCATGGCAGTTCATTCCACATGCCTGACGATCAGCCAGCAGCCCCTGTAAACTATTCCTGCTTCACTCTACCAGCCCAGCGAGTGAGTTCTCACTTTTCCATGCAGGCTTTGGGCTCCCCCTCCAAACTCCAGAGGCTGGGCTCAGCCTCCGACATGCCCAGCTATGCCACTCTGGCACGGGTTTCTTCGCCCAAGCAGTCTCCAAGCCGGCTGGCCAAGTCGTACAGCACCAGCTCGCCCATCAACATGGCGGCAGGGGGACCATCCTCTACACCTTTGCATATGGCTACAGGACCAGGCAATGCCTCTAACTCATCCCCATTACACCAGCTCAGTGCTGTGGTGGGAAGCTATGCCACTCTGTCCCCCACCAAGCGCATGCTCCACACCACAGATCAGTACAAGATCTCCCATGATCTGTACGCCAACGCCACACTCCAGAGGCCTGGCAGTCTGGCAGGTCAGTCTGCTCCACAGGAAATAATCTTTCCTTTTCGCTTTGTCACAATAAACACACATAAGCAATCAGGCTGGCCATTTTCACACTTAGCAGTTGTTTGATATCATTAGACAGATGGATCAGTATTTGACACCATTGTTCTAATTAAAAGTGGCTTCCAAGTATGTTCAGACTGTAACACACTGTATTTTTGGCACTCTTACAGTTCTTGTTATTGGTGCTGGAGAGTCGAGGTTGAGCAACATTCAGAATTTAGGAGACGTGAATTCGAATTTTAGCTAATTTAACATAGGAATGACAGAAATGACAGGATTGGAATGACAGGAAGTGGAATGACAGGATTGGAATGACAGGAAGTGGAATTTACTCGATCATTTAACTGCAATTCACAGAAATTGGGCTGAAACAGTCACACAGTACAGAAATTAGTCCAACATGTTCTGTGACAAAACATAACTTATAACTACTTATAACATATTTTTGTAAATTATGACTAACTATGCCTATTTATTCCCTGATGGAATACAAATTTCACAAATGATTAATCACATTTGTTTATAACTAAAAAGTTAACAATGTAACAAAACAACCAACATACAAACACATTTTAATTTTGCCACACGGCATTGCAAAAACTTTACAAACAACTTAGTAATAAATAATAATAACAGTAATAAATACTGAATATATGGATATATGAGAGAATTCTGGGCAATGAAGTGGTTTTCCAGCATGGTTGTAATGGTATAAAATGGTGTTTCATGGTATACAATTAAAATGTTTTTTACAAAGTGTTTTAATGGGCGGTGCTATTAAACAGACATTCTCAGATCAGTTCTGAATGATAATCAGAGTTGAGATTTTTGACTTTCTGTATTTTTTAGGATCCAGAGGATCGTACAGTAGTCAGCACAGTCACTTGGGCTCTGAGCTTAGACCCCTGCAGTCTCCTGAGCACCATATCGACCCCATTTACGAGGACAGAGTCTACCAGAAAGCTCCCCTGAGGAACTTCAACCAAGGCCAAAGTAAGATACCAGTTAGCAGATTCTAAAACTATTTTAAGGCAACAAAAATCCTTCTGTCTTTTACTCCGGAAATTTATGGAAATTTATTATTGGCATATTTATGAAATGAAAGCCTTATTTCTCATTCGTTTCTGTTCAAAAACGTGTTTTCCCAAGTGCCCAATTAACAGCAGTAAGCAGCCAGATTCCATCACTTTAATACTATGACAGTTTTTCTATTAAGACTTGAAGTCAATTTACCTCAGCTCACACTGTTATTATAAGTTTAGCTGATTATAATATGTCATTACAACTCATTTATAGTTAAAGATGTTTATAACGTATCTTGACAAAATGACTGTATGTTTTGTCAACAACACGATCTTTCTAACAACACATACTTTTCGGCACTTATAAATCGACTCTGCGTTGCAGCCCGAAGCGCTTCTGAATTTCTACCTAACAAGGTCATTAACCCGCTGTCATTATGTTTCAAATCCATATGAATACAAAAGGAGAAAGAATGTTACATTGAGAAAGATCTGCAAAGCTCCACAAATCACATGAACATCACAATAGTAGCCGTATAACGTAATATTCCAGGTTTTGTGATGAGGAACAGACTGAAATGTCTTTGCTCAAAGTCAGATTCATGTATACTGAAGTAATGAAGCGCTGTAATGAAGATGTGTTGTGACAAGTCTGTAATTGCAGCTCATCTTACAGGATGTGTTTGGGTTTAAAAACAGCTAGGCGGACTGCAGCATAATGCAACAGAACACAGAAGTAGCGAGACACAATTTCCTTTAGTTTAAATTTACTTTAGTTTTAAATTGAATTTTAAATGGTTTAACCTTTTTGTAAAAACACCAACACGACTTTGTGCCTGAAAACGGAATACAAGAATGTAACAGACTGTTGTATAATATTTTGTTTCCGTGAGAAACTATTCAGATGGGCGGGGCATATATAAATATTCATAGTTCGCTCCATGACGGGCGTCACTTTTGGATAAACAATATAGCCTATTATGTAGAAAAAGTATCAGTTGTCCGTGTAAATGGCAATCCATCCGTCTTTATGGCTTTATTACCTTATTGGAAAAAATCCATCAAACAAATAAGGGAATAAAGAGCAAACGGTTTATTAAAACCACGCCTACGGCGGAATGAATATTCATGTATGCCCGTTGCTTGGAACAGTTTATTACGGGAACTTAATATCACACATCACCCGTTACGGCACTTTTACACAAGCGTGTGAGTAAAGTGTCAGTTTACTTCAATTGTGATGTCGTGATGAGTCCAGTTTTCCTTTTAGAAATCCAGTTCGCTATATTCCTGTTTGATTTCAACCGACATTTCACTTTGAACTGACAAGCGCTCAACTGACGCTCTTTCAGCAACCGCAAAATATCCTTATTTACCTTAAAACGCGAGTGTAATTTTCGCATACTGTGGAAGTCACATGCTTTTATTCTATGCGAAAGTGTAAACGGTGTGCAAAATTTCTCCTTATGTGTTTCACCGAAAACGAAAGGATTTGGCGTGCTATGAGAGTAAGTACTGTAGATGATAACAGCATTTTTGCGTGAACCTTTCCTAAAGCTTTGCGGCTGAACGTCAGCCTCCGACTGCCATTTACGTCTGAGCTCCGGTCAGATGGAAAGCCCAGCAGTCTGAATGAGCAGCACTCAGTGGTGGTTTCTGGGTAGCTATTCAAATCTGAACAAAAGCGGGCCAAACATAAAAAACAGTTTCCATTGATACCCAGACAAGATAATTAAACCTCTACTGAAGACCTATCATTATGGGCCAGGTTGTTAACATTATTTTCATGGCTTAATATCCCTCTTGTTCTGTTTTGCTCCTCCTGTCCTCCCTATCCTTTTTTATTATTGTAATACCTCTTCTCATGCATTGGGCATGTTGTAACGTTTAACACCTTTTGCTGTACCCAAAGATCCAATGAACCAGTTTTGTGAGCAGGTTGTGAACTTTCTGCTCTGTCCCTACTCTCCTGTCGTAGCCCCTTCCTCTCCTGGTGTTGACTCCATACCCTTGCAGCGCACAGGAAGCCAAAATGCCACAGGAACGTTCCCCCGTGCTGGCTATGCCACTGGTCCTGGTGCCTCTACCGCAGACTACGCCAACCCCTACCGTACTCTACAGTTCTGCCCCTCCACAGACTCACCCTACAGTAAATCAGGGCCCGCTCTGCCCCCGGAAGCAACACTGGTCAGGTCACCCTCTGTGGACAGCATCCAGAAGGACCCAAGGTGAGTCGTCTCATTGGCTCTCAAATGCATCTTGATGGAACTGCACATGGAAATCTCACCCGGCCAGTGAGAATTAAAGGCACATTCCATCAAAATGGTACAAATGAGCTGTCCCATTTAGTTTTTATGAAGCAGTACGTGTGTTGCTTTTTTTTGGCTTATAAACTAGGTTAGGTAAACTGTTCTCCAACAAAATTGAAGTAGCATGAAAGTAACTCGTTTTAAACGTATCAAACTTAACCTTCAGCCCTGTTACCCATGGTATTTAAAAAAATAATGAAACAAATATTTTTCTTTATGGTAAAACTAAGCTGATCACTAACTAGAAAGCAATATTATTTTCAAATCTACTGCCCCTACTGAGTGACAGCTGAATTTAAGTTAATTTCGCAGCATTATTATCCATTATGGTAATTATGGTTTAGTTTTTAAATGTATTTTTCAATTCGGTACATTATGTCTAAACAATTTAGATATTTAGAAGCTCAGAGAAAATAAAACCGCTCATGTAATATTCATTTTGACCTCCTGAGGTTGACTATAAATATTTTCTGAAGGTTAAGCACCTCTTTTCATTAAACATGTTTTGAAAATTAAGCATACATTTTTTAAGAGTTTCAGTCTGTGTTTTGTACCCTGTTTGTGGAATGTGCCTAAATCTGTACTGACTGCTAAATGGTCACACTGTATGATTATTAAACCAAACAGAGCTTCACATGCCCATGTTTTCAATGTACAGCATGTATCAGGCCCAATATAAACACTTCCTGTAGTATCTTAGACTGCCTGTGTATGGTCAAAATCACAAAACTCTGAGTCGTCACACTAGCACACATCTTCTGAATCGATGCTGCATGATTTTACAATGAGGTCGTCAGTTTTTAATGTTCCACCTTTTTCACTCTCTTTATATTGGTATCAAGCATATTTTCGGTTTTATTGTGTGACGTTAATTTGATGTACTGAAGGGGCCGTTGACAGTCATCTCTTTATATATGTGAACTAAAGTAGAACTTCCTATTTTGTTTGCTTGCTCTCTTTTTTGATCTTTTGTTTTTGAACGATTGTTCTGTTGATTTCTTGTCATCGCTTTTGTTTCTTCCTCACTCTTTTGTTTCTCTCCCATGTCTTTCACTGCTGGTGGTTATGGTGGAGGTGGTATGACGTGTGATGCATTGCATTTACTGGCTGCAAACAAATGCGCAGACATGCACAGACAATTTCCTGCTGTTTCAGAACATGTCAATCAAAGTCTTTTTATCTTTGGTTCATAAACTAATGTTTGGTTTATTAAAAGGTGGGTCTGGCAACCATTTCGGCCACATTGTTTTAGCTATATACTTTATATATTATTATTATATAATATAAACTATATTATATATTGTTATCTTTGTATATATATTTGTATATTATATAAACAAAATTAAAAAGAAAACACTTTGTAACACGTTAGTTTAACAGGGTTAACATGACCGTGTAATAAATGAAGATTCAGAAACATCTAGAATAATTACTTTTAAAAGTAGACTCAAACTAAAAGTTAAATAAACTCAGAGTACTTTATTTTTACTCCGCTTGTTGATATATTTCAGTACATTTACTGAGCTGCTTGTAACATAATTCACACTGCCTGAACAAAGAGCAACAGGAATGAACCAACAGTTGTTCTGTTTTCTTGAATTGGTGTGTAAACCATGTGGGTGTTTTTTATTTTTTAAAGGCAGGGTACGCCATTTTCTTCCAGAAACATTTTTTGTATGTTGATAAAAATATATTTACATCTTGATAACATTCACTAAGCAAAAGCGTCTAAATATATTTATATACATTTAATTTAATATTAAATATAACACATGTTTATCTTCTGTAAAAGTCGTGGGACCGATGTTCATCCCATCATTGCATTGGGTCTGAATGCAATGATAGGTTGTCATACTTGCCTGTCAAACTATGTATGCGATAGTGTGTTTTGGAGGAGGTGGGATTTCATGCTTTCAAAGCTTGCTCGCTATTGTTCGAAATTGCCCACCCTGCCTTTAATATTCCAAACCCAACAGCCAGCTATAGAATGTTTGAATGTTGCTGTTTGTTGGGCACTGTGACAGATAGATTGCTTAGCACAGTGAAACACAGCACAATGATTGCCAGATTGCTTTAAAACACAATAAAATGATATAGATGGTAGTTCCTTTCAATTATGTGAGACCCTTCTTTAATACCAGCAACAAATAAACTTTGTAGTGCATGTTTAGAGTGAAATGAAAGTGTGTTTATGAAACGGCAAGAAGACAGTTAAACAAATACATTATTTTTTAAATGTCAAATCCCTTTGTTCCAGACACCTACCCTCTCTCTTTCTCTGCCTGTCTCCTGATAGGTACGACCCTGAATTCCTTGTCTGGAATCAAAATCAAGCCGAGCAAAGAATGAC
>JAZGTI010020810.1:0-10453 GCA_036877585.1 Botia kubotai | reverse complement strand
CCCCATGTCTGCAGGGGGGGAAGGGGGGCAGGTGCGAGGGCTTGTTTTATGACACTCGTGCAAATGTCACGAGCGCCGGAGTTCGCCACTCACAGAGAAACCCGGAGTCCTAACAGCAGTCGATCAAAAGGCCAGACGCACAGGGACACTCTGAGAAAACAGCAGCCAGCCATAAAAATTCAACACCTTAATGAGTTGAAATTTCATTTCAGCATGTTGAACTTTGGCACCAGATTCTGAAGCTTGGTGTCTCACTGAAGGCGCTTTAACCGACTAATTACTGCTGTTCTAATTTGCTGCAGGATTTAAATAGAAGGAAAAGACACGAGGGGAGAAAAAGTCCTTCGAGACAGCTGTCGGATCCAGAGAAGAAGAGAGTCTGTCGTCCTCCGTGACTCTGGCAGGAGGACTGAACACACATTCTTTAACAAGTGCTACACATGACTCTGACTGTGGGATAGACCCCTTGGGGGGGGCGTTGGTCTTGGGGCTTAGATGTGTGTGATGGCACTTTACTTGTATGATGGTGGACCTAACTGAAGCAGACATCCGGCTGCGCACCATAGAGGTGGATGACTTTTAAAATATGAGGTGCTCTGTGGTGGTCATAGGACCTCTGACATGGGGCGATTCTAGAATTTTAGGGTGGCACTGTCTTAGTGTGAATAGATTTGGCTCTGGAGGATTTCTCTGGAATATCTGGAATATTTCTAAGCTATTAGGAACTGTTCTCAGAACAGTGAACAATGTGGCATAAAAGTGACTAGGTAATGTGGCATTTCGGTTGCATTTTATTTTATAATTTCACTAGAAAAAAAAGCATTTAGATGAGAGATATGTTGATATATTGAGATATATTGAGCGTATGTAATGTGTAATGTAACATTTGAAAAATAGGGTCTAGCTATACCTACAGTCATACATATAAAATTTCCTCATTTAGTTTCTGCATTTGTGCATGAGTTCATTTTTGCTTACTCATTAAACATACTAAAATGGATATCTTAAAGTCTTAATAATGAGAATCTAATAATTGCTCTTTTTTGGGTGTGTTAGAAATATAATCTTTAAAACAGCAGTATTCAGTGATGCATATCTCTGGAAAGATCTTCCAAAGTTCATATTTGATACTGTCCTAAAGCTCAGTTCATCAGTTCAGTAATCCAGTTTACTGGATGTATATCAGCCTTTAAACAGTATTACATGTTTTAAATTAAGGCACAAGTCAGGAGCATTTCGATAACCCCAAATAAACAACCAGAATCTTCTTACACCAACCTGAATAACACAAATATTCTGCATACTGTAATTCTCAGTGGTGTAATCCACTTGTGTGACCGCGAGGCCTTTTCCAGATCTCCTGTGCTCTTTTTCTATGAGCTGTGCAGTGGGTTGCTGCTGAGCAATAATGCAATTTGGCGGCATGATAAACCAGGAGAGATGAAGAGGAACGGTGGAGCAATCTGTGATGGTAATCTTGGCCTAAGACGACTCTTTTGCAGGGTGCTGAAACTGTGCATGGATTAACCAGATGGTGGAACATGAATCCATCTGATAGGATTAAACTTTGGTGCCTCCTCTGTCGCCATCTGCTCACTTATGCTGTATGGACGCGTACGTGCGCGCTCGCCGTTACGTGCGCACACACCCTAAACATACGAGAACAATGCGATACTCCTCATCAAATGAACATTCACCTCTTTCCGCCAGAGTGCATTTGGGACATGACCTTATGCATTGGTGCTTCAATTTTACCCTAGTCTCTGCAGCCCAGAGCAATCAACATACACACACACACACACACACACACACTTTTCATGTTTAATGGGGACGTTTCATAAACATTTTATACTGTACAAACTGTATATTCTATCCCCCTACAATAACCCTACCTCTAAACCTAACCCTCACAGAAAACGTTCTGCTAACTTCTGCGATAAAGATCACTCTGTATGATTTATAAGCTTATTTACTCCAGGGGACCTAAACATGTCCCCACATAGTTAAAATCTACTGGCATTACTATACTTGGGGAGACATTTGGTCCCCATAACATAGTGAATACCAGGACACACACATACACACACACACACACACACACACAATGTCTGACAGAACAGGCTCGTTAGCTAGAGGGAGTGGAAATGTTTTGAAACTGACGCAATAATGAACAAGAGTGGCCTAGCAGAGCTACACTGCAGGCATGTTGGTTGTGGGCAGGTCTGATGGAATATGTGGAAAGAAAATCTATAACATTTAGTGGAATGGATTTAAATGTGGTAAAACATGCTAAACAGCTCAGTATAGCTACCACACTATTATTGGAAGCTGAAGTCATTAATATTTAATAAACTTCAACACAAGAGCATGTGTGGAACCTGGTGAAGGCATAGTGTTCCAATTTAGAGAAAATCTGCTGACCTTTCTATGCTACAGATTCCATGTGGGCCAAGTTGCAACTCAAAGCTCTGTTTTCCTAAGTTCCAACATTGCCCTCCAAGAAAATACCCTTAATATTGTCATTTCAGGGTTTTATATAGAGAAGACGAAAGAGAGGAGATTCATAAAAATCCCCACAATTTTTTTAAATATGTTCAGGGTTTAGGAACACTGACTGTATAATCTTCTCTGTGCAGTGGAAACTATGCTTAAAAGCTTAAAAAAAGAAGACTTCCCCAAGAGAATAGAGCCAGTGATTTATCACAAGAGCTAAATCATCATCATCAAATCGTCATCATTCAAATCCTTACTGCCTCATCACAAATGGAGGTTAACAGTCCGACAGAAAAATATGTCTTTCTTCAGACCTATGCCAGATATAAATGAAAAAATAATTGGATTTGATTGCAACTGAGGATCAAATCAGTGCTCAAATCATCTCCACATTATTAGAGGGATTTAAGAGGCCATACCCTCATAACCTGTTAGAAGCCCTATAGTACAAGAGAGAAAAGAGGGACAGCACAGAGACCCACACATCTATTAGATAAACAAATGCTCAGTGCTCAGCCTTTGTGGTCTTATAAGACTCATGCTCAAATCTATAGAGAACACCTGGGGAATAACACCCTGACACATTCCCAGTTTTTTTTTATTAAAATGTTTGAATAACGTTCTTATAACAACCAAAAACATTAAGACATTAAACTCTGTTTATATGTTGATTCAGAGGAGAGAAATTTGCAAGCCGTGATGGGCAACCATCTGCGCTAAATGTAGCACAGGAGGAACCATCTGAAACCATTAAAACTACATCGAGTGTGACAGAGTGGCTTGGTTTTGCTGAATGCAGACTGCTTTGTGCTTGGGATCTTGCTGTTATTCGTTTAGCGGTGTGCAAATTAAAAAGTTTGTTTAGTAACAAAAGTACAGTGAGGGAAATTTTTTGTTACAAAAATGCTGGGATGCACTGCATGACACATGCACTGCAGACACAACACTTTTGTTACCGCTGTCTGTCTCTCTCTCTTTCTTCTGTTACCTCTCAATTTCTCTTTACTATAATTTAATATAAAGTGTAAGATGCATTAAGCACTGCAAAATATGCGACGCGATGTCAGAAATATGTACACTAAAAGACCCATTTTTATTGCACTGTGGTTGTCCTTGTGGTTTATTGACCTAAATACATTTTAAGTTTCATGTAAGTTTAAGTTGTAATGTATTTGTCATGTAAGTATCAACTGTATCAAATGTTTCTCTTATAATTCCTTAGGAGAAACAAAATTAGACAACTGTTGACTCATATCCCAAATAATTAGGTTTTAAAAAAATCTGATGAGAAATTTTGCGCTCATATTTAAATCTAAGACATTTCACCGCAAACTTTTCAAAATAACAGTTCAAGACATCGTTAGAATATTTCTGGTAACTCATACATAAAAACATGTGTCATGTGCTGTTTTCTCAAGACAAATTTAAACAGATACGTACAAACACACACACTCACCGTGTTCCAGGTACGATGGAGTGCCCTCGGAAGGGTCCAGCCTACGAGCTCTGCGTCCATGTTTAGAGTTATTGTGTACAAACATGTTATCAGACACAGCCAGCACATGACCGTCCACACCGACCGTCGTAGACACCACCACCTGCATGAGATAAATGATGACGGCATGAAGACACACTCTGTCCCTGATTAATATGTAAAACAGCTGAAGTGTCGCATACACAACGCGTGTAAGTACTGTAGCTGCTGACTGATAAATTGACAAACAGACACATTTCACCAAAGAGCCTGGAACAATGACAGCACCTAACAGCTTGTAATACAGTATCCCACACACACACACACACACACACACACACACACTGTGTTGAAAACAGACTGAGGTCTCCACACATCATCTGAGGAGCCTCTTGATTTAAATGGCTCTTATGCTTTGAGAGGTCTCTCAATCTCAGGAGAGGAAGAGTCTTGATGAGTCTTGGCAAACACTGCTTACATTATCTGTTCTGGACAGCCTCTTCCATTCCTCAAAGCTTTCTTTGACTCTCTCTACTTCCTTCTTGTATATCATTATCTACAGCCTTTTCTCTTTATATATTCTCCAGTACACATTAAGAACCATTACCTAATGCAGATGAGTACGTCATGTACGATTGAAAGGGAATATCGGCTTGTGAAAATATATATTAATCAATTAATGTCATGACATTTCTATTTTAATGCAACGATTAACTAACAATCTATCCGTGGTTTCCGCGCCACTCGTGACATCAAACTGAAGTATAAAAAAATATATATTAAAAAAATCCACTAACAATGTACACGGTAAAAAATGTGATTCTGTCACTGCTTCTCAGAGCTGTGTTTGCTGATGTCAGCAGAAAGGACACGGTCTCACCTGAAAGCGTCGCATGTCCCGCGGGTTCCCTGCATTCTTTAGGCAGTTCTGGTTGCATTTTAGGAAGAACTTCAGGAAAAACCTGGATATACACAGAATAAGACGGTCTAGTTATGTTCCAGAAGCAGGTACAGATATTACTGTAAAAATGTGAACTGTTATGTCTGATTACTGGATGAAGAGTTAATTATATGCTAGCAAACACATGCTCACACACACACACATACACAGACAACACACTTGTCAGGGGTCACTGTACAGATAATTCACACAGTCAGTCACAAATCCGGCGACACTGAACCATAATGTTAATTATGACAGAATTGGACAGAATCCAAAGCAGAATCATTTCTGAATTCTCAATCCAACATTATTCAGTTATGTTTACATCAAGCAGCTAATTTTAATACACTGGCTATCAATAGGTGTGTATATATGGGGAACAGGTGCAGGCACAGAGCTGACTCGACTGCTCTCGCTGTATGACTTTTGCTTTTGGATTTCTGCTCAACTTTGCAGACGAACATCTGCTGCTGTGACTAATTAAGTGATTCATTTGATTCATAATGAATATGGAATATTAATGCTCAATTAAAAATAATAATGTGTTCAGAAGACCTGTATGAGTGAGTTGATTATGGTTTGGTTGTGACAGACTCCGTGTGTTTTCCCTCCTTCTCTATGCTCCGAATTTCACTATATTAATTATCACAGTAGGGTCTCTTTCTGTTTGTCTCTGGTTTTCCTGTTCACTGCACTGCAACAGTTTAGAGCCCACGTCTGTCTGCAGGATCTATCCACTATTATATCTGCTGTCTGTCACTACACACACACACACACACACACACATACTTGCATATGTGGTTTACGCACGCTCTCCATAAGTGTAATGATTTTTATATTGAGATAATCAAATTTTCTATCCACTTTCTCTAACCCCACCCCTAAACATAACCCTCATAGAAAACTCATTGGCATTATACACGTGTGAGTTCTTGTAATCCACGTATACCAGTACACACACACACACGCGCGCACGGTCAAACAGTCATGGTTCAGTCATGACTGCCACAGCCTGTTTAAATTGTGATTAGCAGAGTCTTAATTAAGAGAACTTCTACACATCTTATAGTCAAATACAGACAACTGTGCATGACAACTCAAATCATAAAACCATATGTACTTACCAATTGAACCCTTTACTCAAATAGTTATACTGATAATATTATTTGTAATAAAAGTAATTTGTAATATTAATATTGTTCGAAAAATGCTACGCACGGCCATTTTCACAGATGCTCTCAGACTGATTCACTGTTCAGCATTTCTAGCCCAGTGGCTCTGTGTGCAAACATGTTTGTGTGTGTGTGTAATCCACAGTGTTGTTCGGGTAAACATATTAGTCCTACAAGCCTCCTCTATAATATCATTTAAGAGCTCTAAGCTGCGGTTCTCTTCCCTTCTGCTGCTGACCATGTTTGAGCTCTTCTGACCTGTCCCTCATTCTTCCTCACTCTCGCTTTCTTTCTCCTGCTCYCTCTCCTGCTTTGTGTGGAGATAAGTCTGGGCTTAACCCCATCGCTGACATCACACTCCCAAAGTCCTCTTAAATCCCCCACAAAACCCTGGGTGCCCTCACTTTAGCATGACATCCCCCCTTTACACTCTTTGTCTTACTCTCTGCTCTGTGGATTTGTCCTTCTGGTCTCCTGACGTATGCACACGTTTATTTTTATACGTCCACATGTGTAACGTGTATATAGTTTGACTTTCCCGACCCTGTAGGTCCATTAGCAACACTAAAAGTAGTCTGATGTCAGTCATACAGAGAAAGGACGTGTAATCGCATGTGTAATGTTTAATAAAGTACGCACTGTCCCCTCCATAGGGCACTTTGGACAGGGACCTTATGCTTTTAGAACAGATTGTTCGGTAGGTTGAAAACGGTGTGGCTAAGAGCACTTCAATTAGAGAGGGCTATTACCACAACTGATGTGAGAAAGAGGGCAAGACTCCAACTATCTGATGGGTGTGACTCTGATCTGATGCACACAGCCTGACCTGCGATACATACTGCTTTGCTTAATAGCTGTTACATTGTACTGTTATATGCATCGAACCGGCTAATGAATGTCTAATGAAAAGTAAAATGGATGGAAGGAATACAGATGGGAGATGAATGAGAGAAAGATTTCCAGGATGAAAGGACGGAAGAGAGAATATCCCAGCTAACAGGGAACGTTCTCAGAACACTTGCTAACATTCCAAAACGTTCTTGCAGTAACATTAGTAAAACATTTTTAATGTTATATATCAGAACAAAAACATTATTCTTAAGTTGTTAGCGGGACATTTTAAAAATGTTACAAATTTACTGACGTTACAAAATTAATAAAAGTTATAACCAAGCAATAACATTAATACAACGCCTAAAATACTGGATGTTTTGAACATCCCCAGAACTTTTAAAATAACATTTTAGTTACTTAATGGAAACATTGGGGAAACCTTCTGATAACCTAAAGTTGTTAGTTGGGATCGGGTAGAAAGGAGAGGAATAAATTAAAGCAGCAGTCAAGGGGTGAGGAGGCTGGTATGAGCAGGGTTAATGTAATCCTCAACAAATTGACCTTTGACCTTGGCCTGTCTAGGGGTCACATCTGTGTACGGGCTGGGCCGGCCCATCAATTAACTCCTCTGCAGGCTTGCCTGAATCGTCTGTGTTATTCTCCATAATTCTCACCAGTAAAAAAAATTCTATAAGGCCTCTTTCGCTTGATGCGAAATTAAATAGTTACAAAACAGCCCCGCAGAAAGTGGGCTTCACACTCAGCCACCCACCCAAAGCGCAACGATCACAGAAAAAATGCCATTATAACAACAGAGTGTTTGTGAAATTCTCCACAGTGTTGGATCATATTGAAGTTGCTCCTAAAAGCACATCAAACACAATCAAATTGCCAGTGGGTTTGCAATAATACCCAAGTCTTTACCACTATTGATTTAAATGCATTTGACTGTAGCTGTGAGGGCGGTTTTAAATGAGCAATAGCGGCATGCAGACAAAGCAGCTGATCTGGAGTCAGCACTAACGGCAGCAGTGTGGCATTAGGGCATGTGGCATATGTGAGTATGGTATTACCCACACTCTCAGTAAATGAGACCAAGTCAACGGCACCAGGCATCAATTATTCAGAGGCTGAGATGGCAATTATGGCACTGAGCACAACCAACATGAATATTTGATGAACGCAGACCATAAGAGTTAGAGGAAGAGAGAGAGAGAGAAAGGGAATATAAATGCGTCCATTTCTGGCAGACGCAGCCCATGCCAATTCTTACCATGGCGTAACACTCAAACTGCCATTCGGTACGGCGCGATATCTCTCTTTATCTGCTATCTACTCCTTTCTCCTCACCTTACATCATCTAATCTTCATTCCCATCTCCCAGAATGCATCAGTGAGGCAGCAGCGTGGGCTCTGTTAATGGGAGCAGGGCAGATGTCTTCTCAAGCCGGCTCTCCATTACCTCTGCTGTGTGGGCACGATAGGAATGTCGCAGTTGTTAAAAACGAGGCGTTTGAGTCGTGGCTAATTGAGTAAGACGACACCGCGTTGACGAGTGACGGGCTAATCTTCTGAACGCCGGGCAGCCGCGTAACTAGCCGTACATTTCCGCCTCTGTTAGCCTGTTACTTTCTCCTCCATCTCTAAAAAAATATATCGCACGGGCTTCAAAACTATACACGAGTGTCGTTTAGCCTCCCTGCTGGACCGTTGCATAACACAAATTTTCGCTTAATTCCTTCAAGAGCAAATACTGCAAATAAAATAATAATAGTCAAATACAACAATCTGACAGCTTCGTGAAGTCTAACTGTCCCCTCTCTACGCCTTCAGGCAAACGTAGGCCAGTAGGCATGTTGTGCTGACAGCTCTAAAATTGCTTACAGTACACATCTACAGAAGATCTGTCCCAGGCAAAAAAGGAAAAGAAATATCACTGGCTTGCTTAGCTGGTCTTTCAGATGTCTTATTTTTCCCTCCTCCCTCCATTTATTACGGCTGGATTTCTGCACTGGCCTGCGAGTTTTGTGCCAAATGCAACTGAAGAACTATTTTAGAGAAAAATGAGAGATAGAGAGAGAGAGACAGAGAGAGAGAGAGGTAAAACAAGCAGAACAAAGAGAATTCTTTTATCATAACATGAGAGAACAATTCTCACTCTGTATCTTCCATTGTCTACAAACGTTTCCTCAGTGTGATTCAGCCTGGAGTAAATGTTTTTCAGCGTTATTTATTTTTAGCCCTACTTTGTTGAGCTTGTATAGAATGTATAGGTAATGAGAATTTGAATTTGAACTGTTAATTTATTTTTTTTATGTAAGTCTCAGTTTTTATTTATTTGTTTATGTGCTTGTCTGTTTATTTACTTAAAATTGTAATGCCTAAAAAAAGTGCACTTTTAAAAAAATATTAAATATTTGAACTCCAGTCTAGACTTTAGACTCCAGTCATATCAATTGACTAGAAAAACCTGATTTATTTTACATGAAGTTGGCTGCCTCATGGGGCCCGGGGTGTTAAGAGCACACAGCCTGTCGAATACTCCCCAGCTAACATGGAACATTCTCTAAACGCTGGCTAACGTTCTGTAAAAGTTCTCTCAAAGTTATCAAAAATGTTCTTGCAGTAATGTTTTTAAATGTTATATGTCAAAATAACATTTTCTGTTTTTTAACCTAATGGACACGTTAGGAAAACGTTCCTAAAACCTAAAACTGTTAGCTGGGTTCCTACTTTATCTCAGTAACCCCTTGCAAAATAATTATAGTTGATTTCTACTATGGCATCAGTAACCAAATATGATTGTTTTGGCATAACATTGCATCCACACAGCTAGGTGTCAGTAGGTGCCAGTGCAGCGTAAACTAAAATTGACTGAGTGCACCCTTTAAGGATCACCTTTTTGGCCATGGAGAGAGTTCACCAATTAATGAGGCCTGCTCCTCTCGCTGTACTCCTCAGTATTTCCTCAGTGTGTACACAGTCATTATTTTGAACTTCTGTGTTTACTCGACACCATAACACTCTTGTATCCTCTCTCTGACAATCCAATCCTTCTTATGTCATTACCTCCTGGGCTGTGTCGATTTAAGAGCAACGCAAGAGGAATACGCACTACAAAGATCAGAGAGAGAGAGAGAGACACAGAGGCCGAGAGAGATGTACAATGAATGTGAACGAGGAGAGAAATTTCACATCAGACAGTAGGACTAGACCCAGGAGACGAGTGCAGCGCAGACGGGAGAATTATTTTACATAATAAATGCTTCAAATTCAAGCCTGTAATTGATAGCAACGATGTGCAGACACCACGCATGGGTTTTAGGGAGCTGTCAATCAAACCCGCCACTGGAGGAGGGATAATGATTGTCATCTGACAACTGCCTGATTTAATGTAATCAGAGCAGCTAAAGTCACTGTTTACAAATGCCAGGGGTGGCAGCAGAAGATGTAGTGGAGGTGTGTGTGGAAGGAGCTACAGCAGTGAATGGTGTGATACTGTAAATAAGACCACTGACACAGCACAAACTGCAATTT
>JAZGTI010020809.1:0-10453 GCA_036877585.1 Botia kubotai | reverse complement strand
CCGGGGAGCAATTGGGGGTTAGGTGTCTTGCTCAAGGGCACTTCAGTTGCAACCCCCCAGTGCTTGAATCGAGCAACCTTCTGATTACCAGCCCAACTCACTAACCAGTAGGCCACAACTGCCCCCAAGATGCTGGATTTAAGTTATGGGAATAGCTGGAGAAATAACTTTACATTTACCCTATTGCTAGGGTGTTCTGGGTGGTTGCTAGACAGTTGCTTACTGGTGAAACGAGTCCACCCTCAGTTTTCTATGAGGTTATGGTTCAGTGTAAGTCTATGAACTTGGCTTATAGATTTGATGTATCAGCAGTTAATGAACGTGTAACTTCTTACCTTTAGACGCTGGAGGCCACAGGTGAGAGAACCATGCGTGCAGGTTGCTCCAGTCCTCTTCCTCCAGGACAACGGTCTGCAGTGGAGGAGCACAGAGATCACACTGGGACAACACACGAGGGCCGCGTCGCACATGGGGAGTCGCTCTGGATGATGGCAAATCTAAAATAATGGAAAAGGATAAGTTAACAACAGGATTTACAAAAACTGTAAACACTGGCATTTTAAAGAAATGCTGTTTGTTTGAATGGCCCAACAATGGTTCAACCAATTGCACGATTTAGGTGTGGAACAATAGAAGACAATGAGAATAACTAGGCAACCTGTTGGGAAACACACATGCTGACAGAATGTATGGCTTAAATGCACTGTGCATTGCTATGGATAAAAGTGTCCGCCAAATGCATAAATGTAAACATACGACATCAACACTCACCAATATTAGCATCTTCCTCATCATGTTGTTGAAGCGCAAGCATTGATGAAGGCCCACTTCTGCAAGCTACATCACTAGATAAACATTAAAAACACTCAGTTACGCAGTTCCACTGAACAAACGGAATCTAGATTCAAACTTGACATTTTATAATACAATTCAAACTCCGATAGTATTTACAGTGGTATCTGCCACTATTTACATTAGATTGCAAACAGCATCTGCCAATATTTATAATGGGTGCAAACAGCATCAGGCTTACACATCAGATAATGTGTTGGGTCCGCTGGATACTCTGGCACTCGTTCTATTTCTCGTCTCTAAGGGCTCTGCAGTAGCACTGTTGGTGAAGCAAGAAGAAATATGGCCATTTCCCTGCATCTGATCATCACTGTGCGCCATGTTCTCACTCGAGTGATCCGACTGATCCTCAAGAGAGTGGAGAATATTTCTGCGTCCCTGCTTTCTGTGCCTTTGTCCACTTCTTACCACGTTCACCTTCTCAGAGGCAAAAATGGCATTCATTGAAGCTAAAGATCTCTTGATTGACTTTGGTGTGCTGATTATGTTTCTTTTTATGTTCCTGGTGCGATTCTTGGTTTTCTGTGAGGTCTTTGAAGTTGCACCTGGAACAGGAGCGTTCTGTGCTTTGGACTTCTGTGGAGGGGGGCTAGGAGGTGATAAAGGTCCATTAGTTGGTTCCTGAGGTTGTGGCAACTCCCACCAGTTTGAATGTGCTTTCCTTTGTCTTTTCAACGGAACTTCATTTGGCCCAGAACTCTCTGGTCTTCTAGGTGAAGATGAAGATTGTTTCGGTGCAGTTCCACCATCGTGTGCGTAGACCTTGTCAAATATTTGCTTCTTTCCTGTTTAAGTAACAATAAAAAGGTAAGTACTATTGGTGCCAGGTGTTAGTGGGATTAATTTAGTGAGATTAATTTAATCTACTGACTTGCACATTAATATTGCAGAATAAGGAATTTTCCTAGAGTATTCAAGGTAAAATGAATATCGAACTACATTCTGCTACCACTTTTTGCATTTCTTTTTAACTGTTTTTCAGTAAATCAACTGTTAAAAGACAAGTTATTCATTTTTAAATTCAATAAATACAAGTTGTTTTCAAAGTCAGTGAGTAATCGTGATAAATAATTGTAAACTCAATGATGGCCAAAATAATTATGATAAAAATCATTATCAAGCAGCCCTACTGCTATTAATTTGATAAATTAGCATTTTATGTACTCTATGTAATCGTAATTCATTGACACCCATAGCAAATAGAAGCATCAATAAAAGGGCTGTGAGAATGGGTTTACCTGCTACAGGGTTGTGCTGTCTGTAATAACTGAGTTCTGGACTAATCACAACAGGACTCTTATTTGAAGTAACTTCCACTTCCTCCTCAGACGCTGGAGCTGGTGACGGCACTTGAGGTTTAGTCGCTGCTGGTTTGGTTGTTTTCCGTTTTTTTCCAGAAAAAGTTTTTTTCCCACCTGTTTTCTTAGTTCTTTTCTGCTGAGCTTCAGCTTCATCACCACCAATGACCTTTTTAGCATTTTCCACCTCACTGTGAGTAGACTTCACCTCATCGTGAGAAGTTTTCAGCTTCTTCCGTTTCGCCTGGGCAGGCTTAGAAGACTGCGTTTCTTCAGAAACCTTTACTGCTGCTTGCTTTGTTGGTGTTTTTGTACTGGTTTTTGGCCCTTGTGCTGTACCCAAATTTGACTCGGAATGACCCTCTGTGGTACTGTCATCTTGGCTGGTGAGCCACCAAGCTCCTGGAGGTTTCCTCATCCTTTTGCTTATCATAGGACCATCTGAAGAACTGTCTAAAGCAAATGCAGGTGGATTCTTTGGCTTTGGTTCCATCTTTTGTGTCTCTTTTCCCTTCTGCTTTTTTGCAGGGTTCTTCAGAGCATCGCGCTTGGTTGAAGATTGTTTATTTACAGCTACAGAAATGACAGACAATTCATACAAAATATAATTTTAATGTATTTGCCCAAGAATGCCCCTAAATCTTTGTGTGCACAATTTAAATAACAACATTTATCTTAATTTACAATTATTATTATATCATTATATTATTAATCAAACAGAGGAACTAACCTGTCCTTTGTTCATCCTCTAGTTGATGGAGAGCAGGTGGAGGTTCAACACAGTCATGTTCCTCACAGACAGCATCTATCTGTTCTGGCTCTATTTGTCGTTTTAACATTCGTTTGTTTTTGTCATTTCTGCTGTTCTTTCTGTTTTTGTTAGATTTTGTGGCGTGAGGACCTGCTGCAGTCAAGGAATCTTTATTTGATTCCTTTTTCGCTTTTGTCTTTGGCCTCTTCTGTTGAGAACCAGAGGACTTCTTTGTTGTTCTCGACACAGGTGGAACTGGGATATGATGACTGTCTGTATCTTCTCCAGCTGTGTCAGGAAGCTCCTCAGGTTCTTTGTCCTCTGTGCTTTGCTTTCCTGTTCCCATTACACAAAAGTACGTAAATAGATATTTATAAATATTATATATTTATATAGATAAATATAAATATTTACATTTATTTGGGGGCTTATGCAGAGTACATTATTTGTAATAATAAACACAAAACAGAGTCACTCTAATTGCACATAGTTCCTCACTATATTTAATACATTGTGTGACTTACCTGAAGATTCCACATCTTTGAGTCCCTCTATAGTTTGAGAAGCGATCCCATCACAGACCTCATCCTGCAGTTCTTCAGACACAGGGTTCGTTCTGTCCTCTAAAACATCACTCGCGGTGTCTTTGCCAGTCTTTTTCGAAGCTTTTCCACGTCTTCCTTTCATCTGTTTCTTACCAGGCTCTATTTGCACTGGGTTTCTTTTAGAAGTCGCCCCCTGCTGGTCACTCCTATCTTCTTCACTCTGTGAGAGCTGATGTGTGGAGTGTGGCTTTGCGGGAACGCTCCCTTTTGAGGTTTTTGCCTGGACGGTTCTTTTGTTCCTGTTGACTTCAGTCTTCCGAGGGATGATGAAACGTACGGGAGCCTCGTCGTCTAAAATCATGAAGTCCTCCTCCAAATCTACAGGTGGAGGAGCTGCGGCGGGTTTCCTGGAACTTATGATTGGAAAAGGTGTTACGCTTGTACTGTTCTAAAACCTCGCGAGATCCCTACAATACAAGCATTTTAAAGAGACACGTACGGAGTTGCTGACTTAGAAGCTCACTAGTTTTTGGAACAGCTCTAAAAACCACAAGAACTCCTGGCAGCTATTTAGAGAGATTTAAGCAACAAAATAAAAAGCAGCCATTTTGATTGCACATCAGAGGATTTACACTCACCATGGGGATTTAGGCATCAAGGCCTTTTTGAGCTTGTGCTGAAAAGATAATCCTTTGCCAGTTTCCTCCATCTTATCCATGCATTGCTCTGACTCCGGAAGCTTCTGCTCGTTCTTCTGAACCACAACAGGAGACCGTGGACTTGGATCTTTATCCCTATAAAAAAGAAAATAAAACTAAAACTAAAAAAAGACATATATACATGATCTATCTGCACTTGACAAATAGTAGATTATATAATGTATTATACCTTTAAAGTCCCTAATATATATCCAGTTGTTTTTAATTATCCCTACTAATACATAAAACATCCTGAAAATACATACAACTCTTAAACCCTTACCGAGCAATAGCTAAAATTAAAGTCTTTATTTCCACCCTGTTACGCATTCTGTTAAATTGTGTTTTCAAATAATAAAAATAGAATTATATTTATCTAAATCAGTAAATAAACAAAAATATATATTATATAAATTCTATAATATCATTTATATATATTATATAAATGATGTATATAATTATTACCATTTCTAAGCGCGATCAAAGCATATCTCTGGTAGACCCTTTAACAGAATTGTATTGACATTACAACACATACTCATTACACCACATTAACTGACCTCGACAGGGAACCGGCTGTTGGTTTAGCAGTTTTTCTTAACTCAAACCTTTCTGGTGGCGATGCCAGAGATCCACTATCACTTCAGAGTGAAGAAAATGATGAGACAGGTATGCAAGGAAAAGAAACCTTTACAAAAACTCTTAGTATTATTTTTACCTATGGTGGGATTTTATCAGTGGCTCTGACTGCTGAGTGGAGAGGCGATTGCTCAAGTCTTCTCCAATGGGCTCCTCATCTTCTCCAAAAAACAGAGGGTCAGCCATAGGCCTGATTCCATCCACTGCGTCAGCCCCCTCTGTTGCCAAGGCAATGGGGCTGGACGTCTTTAAGGGGGCAATCTTTTTAAATTGACTTTCTATGCAAGACATAAAAGAAATATATTATTATTATTATTATTATTATTATTAATACTAACAGCATATTATTTAAAATAATAGGCAGGTGATGAGTCTAACATGTATGTTTTTACAATACTGGTTAACAAACAAAACAAACATTTTTTTTCTGGAACAATATTTTTTTTCAATATTGTTCCAGAAGGATCTATTACCTTTATCATCTTGAATGCCATTTGCTTTGATTTGCTTCTGCTTTAAAGCAACCTTGGGTACCTAAAAATGAGAAACATGATTAATTACCAACATCACATTGTGGTGCTGAAACCAGAATGATCTCTGATGATTCAAGACATGTTTACCTGTTCAGACAGAGTATTTACACCACTGCTCATGGCCAATGGAGACAGCAAAGGCAAATCCAGTTCAGAGTCAGCATCTAACAAATAAACAAAGGACACAGATTTATATGGTTATTTCAATAACATATGCAACTTAAAGAGGTGGCAATTAAATGTTGCAGTAGGTTTGTAGCAGGGAAAGTAGGAATCTTATTACCAATGTCATCAAATAATGTATCAATATCACGCAGGGTAAAGACATCTTTGATCTTGAGATGAGACCTGCACCTAAAAAGCAGCCACAACATAATCCATATGAAGAGTGACTCTTTCTAGTTAAGATATTTAATAATCAGCATGATCCTCAGGCCCCCCGACATGCAAAATATATGGTTAAAGTTGTTTTGATCACTTACTTGTCATCATCTTGGCTATATTGTAGTTTCTTTTTGGCTTTGCCCTAAAATGATTGATTAAATATGTGGTCAATTAATCCCATATCAAATACAAGCAAATATAGAAAGCAAATAATACAGAGTGAATAAATACATCAGATCTGTGCCCAAGCATTAGTAAAATAAATTATTTTCGTGTATATATACTGAAACATACATACATAAATTATATATATATATATATATATGTGTGTGTGTGTGTGTGTGCACAACATACGACGGCACCGAAAATGCTGTCTAGGTAGGGAACTGATTAAGTTTAAGACACCGCCTCTGTCGGACCCGCTGCTGTTCAAACTGCGGTTACGGCCAGTTGCTGTTTTTGTTTATGAGCTCAGCCCTGTAACTGTTGTACTAACCTGCGACATCGTGTTGAGACACCCGCCCGGGTTACAGAGACTGTGTGTCGGCCACTGAAGTTCGCAAACCCGTAGACAACCCGCCGCTCCGCTTCGCTATTAATATGCCATTTTGTTAGCACACCGCCATTTATCGATTTCTTTACATAATGTTAAATTCTCGCTTTAATTCCACGTCTGTTGCATTTACGACTGTCGTTGGTCTTGTGAAAACACGAATAAAAAGTCTTAAAACGTCAATGTTTGAAAAGAAGCATTAATATCTTCCGTAGAATCAGTCACTGTATTTGGCCCACAACAACAACACAAAATCTCCCGCCCAATTTCTTCCGCTGCAAAACAAAGACACACAATAAACTGCTGCCATCTAGTGACACGGAGTGTAGCTACAATTTCACATTTTTCACAATACTGCTGTTGAAGTAAATTATCTTAAAATCTCCCGCCTCACTTTTACACAATTATTGAAAATTCTAAATGTATTTGTTTTATAAAAAATACAACGATGTGCAATTGTTTTCACTTCTACCTTACTTACAAAGCTTTTAGGATATACATTTATCACAAAAATAAAGCAAAACTTTGTGGGAAAAAATTTATTGAGATTAAACATTCTATTTGTAATTCTATGTCTAATTTATAACAGTTCACCAATTTAGGTACAGATTGCAAATTATTGCTTAAGTACAAAGTACAAAAAGTACAAAATCACACACAGCTCATGGTCACTGTTAGGAAACTATGTTCAAATCTATGCGTCTTCAAATCTAAGTATTTTCAAATGCATAAATATAACAAATATTAACATATAAAAATTTAAATAAATAACATTTAATAAAAAAAAACATCCTTGGAATTTTGGAAATGGAATTGAGCATTTAGTTTCACTGAGATCTTTTTTTCCTTTTTGGCAATTTCCATTGATGTCCTCCATAATCATGCCTCAGTAGAAAGAACTTTTTATATGTCTCCATATTACCAGCAACACACTGATCGCAAACAGTGCACAAGCCAGACCCAGCAGAACAGCTGTGGACACAAAACTTGCTGTCATAAAATACTGACACTTACAGATACAGATCAATTAAAGGAAGCACAGTAGGTGTTCAGTCAAATGATTTCAATTATTTATATTAAGTCAGTTTAGATACACGCAATATTAAAAAACACTATACATTAAAATGAATATACTATTTTGCATATGTATATGTATACATTAATATACTATCTTATTTATTGCTTTTTTGTACTAAAGCTTTTAATGATTATAAATCACATTAGTCAACTGTTTACGTTAGTCATGAAACATCATGTAGTTTTGGGAGGTGTGGCACTATCCACGCCCTTGCCAGTTATGCATACAGTCAACGTGAGGATCAAACCATTCTAAGAACGTGACAAAGATAAATGACCATAAAAAACATTTTTTTCTGAGGTCTGAAGGAAACATCATTTATATTTAACAAAAACAATTTATATTAAAAGACAGCTGTAAAGAATCTAACGCGCAGATCCTTATCGGTACAGAACTATCTTGACCTGCCCCATACAAATGGTCTCGCCCAATGTCTCGTGATACCCAGGAAGCAAAGTTTTACGTCAGTTTTGTTGAGAAGAGACAGTACGAACATTATTTTTGTATATTTTTGTTCTGACCTCTCTATTTGAAATGCCTTTGCTTTGTGGCGGAACCTCCGAGGCACACGATGCCAATGAAGAAGTGCAGAAAATATGCGATGAGGTTGGTAAAAGTTTTATTGTTGATAAATAGCGAAGTCGTGTTACACCAACGTGCACTTTATTTCCCCAGATGAAGTCTCATGCCGAGGATAAAGCTGGTCGGAAGTTTGATGTTTTCACTGCCAAATCTTATAAATCACAAGTTGTCGCGGGGACAAATTATTTCATCAAGGTAGTGATTTGTTGTTCTGTTTATATTTTATGTGCGTAAAACCAAGACTCGAATCACAGATTACAACCCCTAAAAACTGTAACTGTTTCTAAATACATTGTTTTTGTTCGTTTAAGGTACATGTAGGTGGGGATGAATGTATACACCTACGTGTTTATAAGACCCTGCCTCATGCTGGTGGAAAACTACAGCTACACGGTCTGCAGGCATCTAAGGCGCATCAGGATGCTATTGAATACTTTTAAGGAAAACCTTCAAGATACCAAACCATAATAAATATTTCCAGCAACATTCATTATATTCACGACACCATTGTATAACCACGACACCATTGTATAACCATTGTGAAATGTTATTTTCTTATATGTTTTGTTAAATGTTATATGTTTATACTGTTAACAAATCGAAGAGGATACATTCACACTGTACACTGACAAAATGTCTTTGTGATACGGTGGGATTAGGAATAATAAACACGTACACGTATTTGGTTATTGGGGTGACGGTTATAGCCACCTGCAACGAAACCGGTTGTGAAACAAGACCGAATTTATGCAAAAACGTGACGTATTACATTTCCATTAAAAGAAGTTTATTTTCCAGTGAAAACGTCACATAATCATGGTGTTCAATTGGTTTGATCCGGGCATCAGTTTTTTACTCTGTGCTTTGTACATAGTTATACTGATGTAGCAAAACGCTGTTGTTCTGTTAATATCACTGTATACAGTATTACATCAAATACATGGATTAAACAAGTTTATGACTCGTATGTTGGCATAATGCCTGTTTAGTTCTGTTATCATCTTTCTAAACCATGTGCCTCCTGCAGAGTCAATTAAATGGAAAACATTGTTTGTGAAAACAAGATTTTAATTAACAGATAAACTAAAGCTCATTATTTTTTTGGATTCTTACACAATCAACATGTTTAAATACATATTACAAATCTGCGGTGATTAAATAGGAAGAATGTATGGATGACTATTTAGTGAGGCTATAAAAATATGTCTTATGTAAAAATGAGCTGTGGTTAACATCATATTTAGACAGAAATTATTTACCTTTTAGAAAAGTTACAAAGAAGCAAACATGCGAATCCCCCCCCCCCCTTTGGTCTGTCCCATACTAATGGTCTCTTCCAGGGTCTAGTAATAGCCAGGAAACAAACCTTCCAGTCGCATTTTGGGTGGAAAGATTGGCTGAGTATAAACACCGTTTTGTACAACCATCTGTATTTGAAATGCCTAGCCTTCGTGGAGGAACTGGCGAGGAAAAAGATGCCAACGAAGAAGTGCAAAAAATATGCGATGAGGTTGGTCATTTCATACATGGCGGATAAATAACGAACCGATGCGTCATCAACCAACTCCCTTTATTTTCCCAGATGAAGTCTCATACCGAGGATAAAGCTGGTCGGACGTTTGACGTTTTCATCGCCAAATCTTATAAAACACAAGTTGTTGCAGGAAGAAATTATTTTATCAAGGTATTAATTTGTTGCAGGCTATAAAATCTCAGATTACATCCGCTAAGGGCTATTATGTATTTACATCGTTTCATTCGCTTGTTTCAGGTGCATGTAGGTGGGGATGAATTTATTCATCTACGGGTTTATCAAACCCTGCCCTGTTATGGACAAAACCTGGAGCTACACGGCCTGCTGACATCCAAGGCTCATCATGACACTATTGAATATTTCGATCATAACCTCTAGAGACACGAAATAATATTTACCACAAGGGACCCAACATTCAGCGTACTGACGTTAGTTTTTTTTAACCATACGTAGAGGAGAAGATAACAAATAATTAATGTGACGTCATAATTATATAATAATATACAATAAATAAATATATATGATATATACATATGTGCACATACATATGTATGTATATATTGCACATAGTCTCTCTGTATAAACCTGTCTAAATGTAAATAAAAATCCCTGCACTGTCTGGACCATGCTCCCAAGAATTTCACTCACCTAGGCACAAGTGCTGTGGTGATGTGACAATACAAGTGATATGATAATTATATAATAATATACAATATATATATATATATATATATATATATTATACAATCTGTATATTTGGAGATGAAACAGGACAGCTGGGGACAGTTTTAATCTGCATCTGTTTAAAAATTCAAACCACAGATGCAGATAATCCCTCAACATTTTTAACTGGAACTCTGTAACTTCCCCCCTTCTGTCCCTTGAAAATCACATCTCCCCAAGTCTCCCACGGTCAGTGCACACAAACTCCTCTTCAAGTTAAAATTCACCACAAACCTAAACTAGCCATGCTCCAGAGATAACAACAAACAACTTTATAGTGATT
>JAZGTI010020808.1:0-10453 GCA_036877585.1 Botia kubotai | reverse complement strand
AACGGTTCCTGCTAGCCGCGTAGTCTCATATTTGAATTCCATCTCCTTTTCTCTCTCCTTATGTCCGCTCTTCAAAAGAGAGGTAAGAGAGGGAAATGAGCTGCTAGCTGCCTGGATTGAGCTGTAACAGATGGCCACTTCCACTTTTTCTCTGGATTCGGTCCAGTAATAAACCTGCCTCTCATTACTCAAAGCACTTTTGCGCATGTAAATTGTTAAACTCAAAGGAGCCGCGCGCCTCCGAATGCATGCGCGTACGTTCCTCTGACCATGAAAGCAAGGTTCAAAGCAAAACCCATCTTCTCTAAAAATAGTTTACGGCTCCTGCCGGGACCATTTTTAGCTACTGAAGTCACGTGATGCTGATCTATTACGAACAGAGAATTGCAACAGCAGACCGCGTCCATTTTAATTAACGAATAATAGTGGAGCTTCAGTTTCTTACAAGCTGGTAATTATGGACTGGATTCGATAAGATTGATCTGAACGTCTCCCCATTATCCACAGCCCGTTTGAACTCAAACGCCTCAAGGACATTAACAGTGGGTGAAGAATAATGAATTTGCTTATTAATAAACGTGAACTATTATGATAATTAATATGTGAACAAAACTTTTCGCTTCACGTCAACCGCGGTAAAAGTGTTTAATGAGACGCACGGTACAGGAACCGCATCACCCTGGTGTGAATGCCCCAAAAAATACAGTAGCTATTCATAAAATTACCTATAAAAGAAACCTGGTTTCCAGCAGCGTCTTTATCCTCTATCATGAGTAGACGGCAAGACGCGTTGGCGAATTATTTCGTGATTGCTGATTAAAAGTACAACCAAATCTCGCCACAATAGACTTGAAAATCCATTTAGCCTCTCCACCACGTATGCTAAAAACCCTGCTAAATATAAAACGTCAATCAAGGCCACTGGCAACTGTGTGTGAATAGATGGCAAAAAACAAAGGCTAAAAGCCCAACATAGCGAAAAAAAGAGACAAACTTAAGCGGTGCACAGTCATTTAATTACACGTGAGTGTGACGTACGTTATCTGGCCCGGCCAAAATGAAATTAGGTACAGGGCGATTCAAATCTAACTCAGCTGGTATTAAAGCTTAAATCAGAGGAGAGACAATAGTGCCTGGAACGTGATTGTGTTTTCAATGATGTCATTTCTTTTTACTGTGTTTTATTCAGTCTGTGGAAGTGCAATATCTGGTTTTTATATGAAAACCCATTTATGAAGGGATTGCAGAGATTTGCATACATTTCCAGGACATACTACACTTTGATGGTGTTAAAGGTATAGCTCACCCTGAAATCTCGACATCATATGCTTGTCTATTAAAATGATATTAAAATCATTTTAATAGACGTTAATGCTGCACTTTATCCATACAGTGAAAGTGAATGGAGACTGGGGCTGTCATTTACTAACATTTTGCAACTGGCATTGTCTTTCCCAGCTAACAGGGAATGTTCCTAGAACATTGGCTAAGGTTTTCTCAACGTTCTCTCAAAGTTATCAAAAACATTCTTGCAGCAATGCTAGTAGAACTTTTTCATCATTATATGTCATATATAAAAACGTTATTCTTAAGTGGCTAGTGGAACGTTTAAAAAGTTACATCATTGAAAATGTTTGAATAACCTTCTTTAACACAACGTCTAAAAATGGACATTTTGATGGTTTCTAGAATGTTCAGAATAACATTTTTAACATTGTTGTTACTTAATGGAAATGTTAGGAGAACATTCTGGCAACCTAAAATTGTTAGCTGGGTTCACCTTCCACGGAAGACAGAAAATCATGTCTAACAAGGATGAGTAAATGATTTTCATAAATCCTTTTTTCACAAATGTGCATTTTGGGGGGGAACTATCCCTTTAAACATTTAGGCACGCCTTGGGTTATGATTGGCTAGCTTGAACAGGCAAAGCCTGGGGGCTGTTTGATCCAGCAGAGTCGACTCTAAATGAAATTGATGTGGAAGCGATGCTTCACTTAAGTTCGAGCAAGCTGAATTTGGCCCTCTGGAAAAGCGTATGTAACGAGATTATCCGAACCGACGGGCTGCGTGCAAAAGAGAGAGAGAGCACAGTGAGAAAATCCTTTTTAATAAAAATACACTGAAGTACGACAAGAGTTTTATCACTTTGTGTAGCGTAAGCCACGCTCCAGCTTTGCTAGCACTGATGGAAACAAAATCCGACCATTTTTCCTCCGTTTGTTTTCAGTCAATACCACCAATCAGAGTTTGACTGACTCATTGACTGAATCACCGAATGAGTCATTACACGCCGCGCGGTAATTTCACCTCAAATCACCACTAATCTCCAGCAACCATCTGTATTAACCTGTTTGATATTTTTGTGTTAACAAACAGCAATTACACAACCCACTTGGACTCCAGCACATGCTTGTGCATAATGACACATAACAGATCTGAATCATAAATCAGACACGGCTATGTGTAGCATTTTTGTTGGAGGCCATGGCTTTCAAAATTCATTCTTTGTTTTTGTTTTATTTTTCATCTTGATTGATTATATCACTCAGGACTGCCAGTTCTGATGTCTAGATTGCTCGAGCTGTAATACATGCCTGGAGCAGACTTAAATGACAGAGTTAAATAAGTTAAATGACTTACCTCTTAAATGGGCCCTGCAGATGGGGAACCAAACTGATTACATTCCTTAAAAAGACATGTTATCATTTAGAAAACAGTTTTTGAATTCTTATTTGGAATACAAATATGTGTCTTCAGAAAAAGGATGAATGGCATAACATGGAACCTTGGAGGTAATCAAGGCTCTAAGCCTTTTGATTTTAAGGAAAGGTCAGGTTACCAAAACACTAATGAAACAGGAGCACTGAGAAAGCACTGAACACTCACGCCATACTGTAGAAGCTGCAGCTTCTCAGGGAGCACTTGAAACCCAAAGAAAGTCCTCATTCACAAGATCTACAGTAACTAGGGCTCTTAACGAGAATGCAAATGAATAGTCCCAGTGCTTCACCGCTCCAATATTTGAAAAGAACAGTCACACTCTGCATTACACAACCTGTTGTAAACATGTCTTATAAAAACACAAGGTCTTAAAGGCAGAGTAGGTGATCTTTATCAGAAGCTGTTTTTGTTTTGCTGGTTGAACGTATCTTCACATACTGACAGCAATCACGAAGTCGTACAAATACATTCATATATCTTTGCAGGACCATAAAATGTTTGTCCAATCATGGCATTCGGTCTGAATGCAATGATTGGCCGTCTGTGCACTATTGGAAGAGGCGTGGCTTTAGAGATCGCTCTGAACGGAGAGTGGGATCTTAAGCTTTCAAAGCTAATTTGCTATTGCTAACCTCTCTGAAATTGCCTACTTTAACTTTAATATGTTAAAATGAGAATTTCATATTATCTGTGAATGAAAGAACCACAGGAATTAGCTCACTATGAGAATGGTGCTTTTAAAATCATTTGATCCCTGCAGGAGTTTAGAAAAGTTGAGGGAGAAAAAGTTCATGATATTAAAGAAAACAGACTTTCTGTAACACATCCAGTGCGTCTGACAAACAAAACCAGTCAAGGTCACTGTTTAGGTGCATAGGACAAAATGTACAAACTGTACACAATGGCTACACTGTGGGAGCCTGCAAAACTTTAATAACAATATGATTGAGTCAAAAGCCTCTGTTTTGGATGAGAAACGGAGTGCACGTATGTGACTACATGACGTGAAGATGAGGGTCTGCAGACTTTTTCAAAATAAAGACTAAAATATAATTGAAACCGGTAATTCTCGCAGGAAAAGAATTAATGTGTGTCTAGAGAATTCATTAATCGTGTAAAATAAAAAAAACATGTCGAATAAATGATGCAATCAGTTATTTTGCGATCAATATATCAAGTGAGTGTGCATCTGTTCAGCGTTTACATATAATAAAAAAGTTTTACTGACATGACTGCAAAAAGGTTTTGATAACATTGTAGAACTTTTAGAGAAGGTTAGTCAACATTCTGCGAACGTTCCCTGTTAACTGTAAAGTAACCTGTTTCATAACAGAGTTTTACTTTATACAGTATAAGTTATAGTGTTGCATGGTTTTATATATATATATATATATATATATATACTTAAACATATACTACAGTGACAAAAAGTATACATTAACATATATTGTATACATTTATATATAGTATATAGTATGTAGTGTGTGTGTGTGTATATATATACATACATATATATATATACACATATATACACACACGTGGTGTATATACACAAACACACACTACATACTATATTCTACAATATATGGTATAGTACACTTTTTGTCATTGTAGTATATGTGTTTGAGTATATAGAGAGAAGGTGTACTGACGAATGTTTATTGTTTGGAGGGATAGGTCATTGTAAAGAGTGTGGGAAACGATGAACTGGAGGAAAGATAGTACTTTCTAACAGCTAATCTGGGAAAGATTCAGAAAGAAACAACCTCAGATATTTTACTGCAGACACATTTTTCCTTAAACATGAAGAGAGATTACATTATAAAAAAAATTTAAGGGTGCTGATGCCTCCATAAACAGGGTCTACCCAGCCAAGAGGGAACATTCTGCAGTGGCTAAAGTTTTCCACAACTTTTTTAACCTTGTATATCGAAAGCTATTCTTAAGTAGTTTATGAAACGTTGTTAAAACGTTACAGAATTAAAACATGTTGTATAGCTATTTTAAACAAAGCAAAAAATAAACAACTGGACATTTTTACTGGACATTTACTTAATGGAAAGGTAAGGGAAACAACCTAACTTACAACCTAAAATTGGTAGCTGGGTAGCAGTATATGACGTATATGAATTATTAACTGCTGTTTAGCATGCATCCAAAACATATATTCATAAGATCCTGTCAAATCAGTGTTAAGACTCTGTGAAATGCTTCTCATGGGGCAAAGCGTGTCATCAAAGCGACTGTTATGTTTCGAACAGAATCCATCATGACAGATCTCCTAGACAATCAGATCTTGCTCCCAATTCACATTGTGTTGATGCAGAAATCAAATTGAAACCACACAGTGAGAATTCACTGTCTGTCTTGTGTGAACTAAATCTATAATTTCGTCAATTTGCTCTGTTCAGTTGTTTCCACTGACAGCTCTCTTCCCCTGAACATTCCCTCCGAGTATTGTTTTGAATGTGGCGGAGAGACACGGTTGATTTAACACTGGCCACAGCTTTTCCAAGGCGTGCCCGCGTTTACGCATGACAAAGCAGCGAGCGTCGGTAAACACAGTTAGCGTTAGCGCGGACAGCGCGCGCTGACCCCAAACTGGAGGAAAGATGAGGAACATGGCCATGGTAATGATTTCTGTCCTGCTGTGCTCTGAAGTAGCTTTACCCCCAGCAGGGTGGAATGATGGGAGATTAGTGTTGCTGAATATGTTGAGGTGACCTTCAGCCCTCTATCTGTATGAGGATAGATAGTGTTATGTTTGTGTAATGATAGCTTGGGAAACCACGAGAGAAAAGCTATGAATAAAGTGAAAAGATCAGTGCTGTTATCGCATCTAAACATGTACTGGAAGCGTTCCGGTCTAACGTGGGCTATTGAAATAGGGTTTCAAAAAAAACACGAGGCTTTTAATAAAATAAAGGCGTATCATATGCTGTTCTTTATGCGATGTCCTTTAGGGTTGACAGGAAGTGGCCTTAAAACTCTGTGATGCTAACTCAGTTAGCATCCTTGTGTGAATATGTCATCTTCTTTACACAATGGCTAAAGTATGCTAAGTATCTGAGATGGCTTCAAAATACTGTTAAAATAATTAATAAATAATACATCACGAGATAATAAACACAAAACACCATAATGTCCTTAAAGGTACGGCAGGCAATTTCAAAGAGGCTAGCAATAGCAACCTAGCTTTGAAAGAATAAGATCCAGGCTTCCCCTCAAAGTGCTCTCTAAAGCCACGCCTACTCCAACACATGAACATTGATAGGTTGACTGGCAAGAAGGGCATCCTATCACAGCATTCAGACCGAAAGCGATGATTGGACGAACATCGTATGGTCCTGTGCCTTCCACTGAAGATATAAATTTGTATAAAAATATTTAGATCACTTAGTTACTGCTATAAGGATGTGAAGAGACTTTCAACTAGCGTGATAAAAATGTTGGAAAAAAAATCACCTACCCTGCGTTTAACTGATAACAAAAAATAATTTGAAACATAACTATTTTAAGGTAAGCTTATAAATCACACAGAACCTTTGGCAATTTCTACGCATTTTCACAGGAAATCATTATGATTTGACATTACATGACCCTGTGTTTGACCTCACCAGGAAGTGCATTTGACACTGTGATTATACACCATCACGTTAAACCTTTTTTAAATCTTCTGTAAGGTTAAAGACGGACACTCTTTAATTTGAATATTCCGTAATATCACATTCTCAGATGTACAGTAGAGATGGCAACTCTCACAAACGGACCTGTTGAATCCTCACTGATGGGATTAGGAGATTACAGCAGGACGTAAATGATGATTTTATAAAGTTCATCTTGTCTTTCCCTTTAGTGACAAGCTTAAAGCTCATCTCTAATCTGAAACCCTCATAATTTGAGAGTTAAAGGGCAAAGCTGAGTATCACACCGGTGTGTATATGTGTGCAAAAGAAAGAGAAAAAGATATGAATTCCACAGAGAGAACGTGGGGGGAAACAGGATTCCTGGTGGAGGGGATATTAAGGAAATGAAATTAAGGAAATGAAAAGCCGGCATCTGTTGCCAACTCAACTTCTGCCTTAACAGTCTCAGTGGACAGTCAACCAACAGCTGAAAGCCCCTGATAAGCAGCACAGCCAGAGAGGGAGGGGGAGTGTGTGGGGTAGACATGTCTATACTGTGTTTTTTTAGAAGTGTTGGAAGGCAGTGTGACTTCAAACTCAGTTTTGTACATTACATAACAAAACCATTCGAGTGAATCGTGAAGGATGAAAGATTGTTCAGGCACATTTTAAGCGAGGCACAGGCTAATGTGGTTATGAGTGTCACAGACAGCAGATCAATAAAATCACATCTTTTAACAATAACAACAAATTAATTCAGTTTTACTTATAAAAAGGATGTTAAAAGGTGCAGTCCTACACATAATAAAAAGCAGCTGATTTATTATTTAAAACATCTAGTCAGTCCTTTTTTCTCTCACTCAGGATATTCAAGGACAGTATTAGAATTAAATAATCTAATTTCTTAAATATATCCGTTCAAAGGCATTTTTTGTGTGGTGTGTGTGTGTGTTTTGATTAAAAAATGCAAGTGCCTTCATATTCCTTTTGCATTCACGGGGAAAAAGCATTACAATTTCTCAATAATAACAATGATAATTGAAATATTATGTCTACATAAAAATAATATTTGTGGATTTGATCTGTTCTTTTGCCAAAAATCGTGTACATTAATAAATTATTCTTAGTATATTTTTTTCAAGTTAATTTTTTTGGAAAAAAAGGTTAGCTTTTTATTGCTTTAAATAATTCATTTAAAGTCTTTAAAACCACATTATGCTAATGGTGTAGCGTTTTGCTATCAGCCAAAATAATTTGGTAATTCACCTCTTACAACTGAAGACTGACAGTATAAATAGTAGCCATTTAATTCGTTTTCACTAATAGGCAGCTTTGAAAATGTTTGATGCGCCTCCCGGCAAACATTTGGCTTTCTAACATATGAAAAATGTGGTTCTGAATCCTCTCAGCACAGCTTTTGTGACAGAATTTCTAATGTGCTAGGTCTACAAATGGACCTTCTCAGTAAACAGAGATGAATAATTAAAGGTAAAGTGTGTAATTTCTGGGCTTCCAGTGGCAACAAATGGCTTCGCACTGTCTGCTGTTGGCTGTACAAACAAAGTTTCCTGCTTATACCGGAGTTATAACGTTTGCATTTTTCTGGAAAAAACAACCAATCAATAGCTTACTGGCTGCCTCTGCATATTAACACTGGAATCTGTAACTTTTGTCTCTCTGTCACCAGGTTACTTAATGTAATTTACATTACGTATGTTGAAGTCAAATAAAGCCAAACTGACATTTCCCAGGAAATCGGACCTGACAGATTAAATTATAAATCAGTATTATAAACTTACCGTTGTGAAATCGGGGTAAAGTAAGGAGAATGATCTGTTTTGAACACTCATCTGTTATGTACTTGTGCAAGAAGTGATTTTTATTTATTTTTAATAAAGAAAAGTTACAGGTTGCAACTTTAAGATGGAATAATAAACTATTTTAACACACACACACACACACACACACACTTGACAAGACTCCAAAGCTGTCATTTAATATAGCTTGTGTCTTTATAACACATTGTCAACACAATTGTGTGCCCGCTCTGTAGTTTTATTATGTGGACCTTTATTTTGTAATGCTGTTAGGTTCCCCTTTTCCCTCAGTGACCTCATGTGTGTTCATTTATATCTTGTTCTGTTTTATACTGTAATGTGTATTTTGTTATTAAAGCTTTATTTAAATCATGTAGAACTCCGAAAAACACGTTAATCCTTTGTTTTTGTTAAGTCTCTTACATTTCACACATAACTTATTGCATATACTTGCCAAAACAATTCTGATCCATATTTTTACACAAACTAGCTTTGATTCTAAAGGATTAAAGCACATACGAAGGTTAAGTACAGGCCAAATTTAGAAAATAAAAAGCATCTGGTGCATAAATATGAACAGTAGCTTGATATTAATGTATTAAATTTTGAGATTAAAATGTTATAAGAGGGACTGTTAAGCATCTGTGTTTGTGCCAAAACATATTTTTCTTTCTTTAAGTGAACTAAACACACACAAATGCTACTGTAGTGCGTGACTGAAGTGTGATTGAAATCTGACAGAAGATTGTAGAGCATACTTCCATCTAACGGGCAACGTTCTCAGATTGTTGGCTAATGTTCTCTAAAAGTTCTCTTAACGTTATCAAAACATTTTTGCAGTAACGTAAGTAGAAATTTTTACTGTTATATAAGATGTATCAAAAATGTTAGTCATAAGTTGTTAGTGGAACGTTTTTACAATGTTACAGAATGAAATTTTTTTTTAATAACGCTCTTATAATCAAGCAATAACATTAACACAACACTCAAAAACTGGACGTTTTGACTGTTCCCGGAACATTCAAAGTAACATTTTTAAAGTTTTTACTCGATGAAAACGTTAGGGAAACATTTTTACAACCTAAAATTGTTAGCTAGGCTGCTCCGTGTGTTTACACAGGAGACTATTTTAAGCACAGTCATGCTGCTGCGGTGATTAATTTTAATTTCATCTGGAAATGTTTCTTTGAACATATGTTCATAAATCAGGTAACATATGTTCCGTGAAGCTGACAACAGGAAAACATTTAGACATGTCTGTTATATGTGTAATTTAATTCATAACGCCTGATCCGTTGATAAAGTCAACATGGGAACTGTGCTGGAAAGGTTTTACTTTTAACCTTTTGCAGTTTTGTCATCCACTCAATGATTCCTGCCTTTAAAAACCTGAACTGTAAATCTAGCCCACGTCCATCTGTATCCACACTTTTTATTCATGTGTTCCTGTTTCTAGAATGACTGGAATGACTGTGAAACATGACCAAATTCCCCTTTGTAAACAAACCGGTAAGCAATGCATATTAATGCTTGACTTCCCTCCAATCAGAGTCATTGACCTAACCTAGTTCTGAAGTGCGCGCACACACACACACACACACACACACACACACACACACACACACAGTGTTTCACCACCTTTATTCAAAATAGAGTGTCAGAGACTTTTGAAAACTCTAAATCTGTCGTATTGTTTGAGTGTCAGTTAATTGCAGCCCTTGACAGCTAATCAAGCCTGTCACAATTCAAACTCAACTGGAAATCTTTATGAATATATCACATTACGTGACGTTTCACGGCAGTATGGAAGGCACTCAAGTGTCAGTGTTAAAAGATGAATTTGTATATTTGCGCAAGTGGAAAGTTATGATAAATACTAGCGCTAAATGGAGCTTTGAGTGGCGTCTTTGAGAACGGTCCTTCACATATTTTTCCACTCATATGAATTTAAATTGTTTTCCACTTTTTTCACGTCGTAGAATTCCCAGCAAGCTGTGAAAATTCCAATCGTTGTTTAAAAGCTTTACTTGAAAATCGCCCATTACGCTTTTGCACCATAATTTGTCCAAGCACTTCACAAAACTCTTTAATTAAAAAATATAAAACTGTGGATTTTCTCCCACTTATTATCTATGCGATCATTTTTAGCCATGCAGAACTAATGCCAGAAAGTTCTTTTCATTAAAACCATAATACGTTTTGTTTTTGTTCTCTGCCTTTTATCTGTGGTGTGTGGCTAGATTAAAAGCAGCAATTACTTTGTTTGGCTCCTGTTGTTGTGTGTGT
>JAZGTI010020806.1:0-10456 GCA_036877585.1 Botia kubotai | reverse complement strand
GCTTATGGGAAATGTAGTCCAGAGTGATTAGTATTCGGGAGATGGTTCGCGCTGTGTACGCGCTGGAGAGGAGGCTGGAGCCTCCACCGTAACACATATAAAATAAACCGACAAAAACAGATCACATTAAGAAAGGCCTGGGTAGGAATTGTGTGCTTTTGTTTTCTCTTTTGTTTTATGTGACAGAATTCACTTTCACCAAAGGAAATGCCTGCCAAAAAAGTCTCCTTTTCTAAAAATGGTGTGACTCCTGTTTGCCAGATGCTCTAAAACACTAGGAACTGCGATTTGAGTTAGTCCCCACCTCACAGAGAAAAGATCTGAGCTCAAATGAATTATCATGAACAATTATCATGGAGTCCTAATGAGATCCACGGTCCCTATCGGCCCAGCGCTTTGCTCAGTCAGGGGCAGAGAAAGCGGATTAGCTCTAATCCTGCCAGATTGCTTGATCCGAACATTTTAATTTATTCCATCCCCCAAGACTAAATGACAAATAGGATATTAGCATAAGAACACCATGAGTGCAAGCAACCCCTGAGATAGTTAGATTACAGCCGACACCTTTTATCACTCTGGTGCGGTTTAAGTGGCAAGTTCTATGAGGAAGTTTCTGGAAACCTGTGTCTCACGAAGGAAGACTTGAGTCCAGGAGACTATAGTTAAAAGGTATCTGGAGGAAATGATATGTTTGGTTTGAAACATATGATGAATACAGAGCAGAATTATCATCCTTCCATTTATTCTTAAGCTTAAAGCATCCTATTTAATATAATGCATGCAGTTAAAAATCATGGCTGTTTTCTTTTACCACGAGAAAGAAATGCTGGTTTTGAAGTCGAGCAACTGAGTTTTGGCATGTTTACAAATGTCTCCTGAATGTTTTAAAACTTTTTGCCCCAACGCTTGTCTGTTTAGTCTGAACAACTAATGAGCACTATATGTTCTGCGCACAATATGCATTTGATTCCGGCAGCGTCGCCCCAGTGCTTTGATTGACATGTAAGCTATTTTTCCTACTTCTATATGATGGAGCAATTTAAGTGTATGAATGTGGGTAGGAATGATGCCGGAGCATTCATCTCTTCGAGCTACGCAGAGAATCTCAGAGGGAGCATTATTAATTAACACCCACGCCACAGATCTGCCAGATAAAGCAGGGCATTCTTCCCTCTCCTCGTCTTTCTTCCGTGGATCACCCACAATCACACACACGGCACGCGGAAGTGTTTTTGTTACGGGTAATCTTGCTCTAAAAGTGAATTCCTATTTAAGTGCACTTCAAGGTCAGTGTTGGGAAGGGCCTTTTCAAGCACCTCTCAAAACATCCTGGCATGATAATCCCAGTGCGGCTCAAATTTGAAGGGCTGTTATCAATATATGCAAATGTGCGCTGGAGGCACGACATTTTCAGCCACTAATTACCTACTTGTCTCTCCGCTATACCTGCCTTCACATAATCCAGTCTGTGAGGGGAGAGAAAAAGACAATCTAATATTCCAAATTGATAAAAATTAATAAAAAAGGTAATCTTTTCATTGACTCACATGCTTTACCAGCTTATTGTTTATCCTGTGGTTAGATATAAGCATTTGTTCATATTTTTTAAATAGTTATCTAGAAATATATGGCTTGGATCTAACCCTAACTGTATTTCTGTCTTTATTTACTCACCCTCATATCATTCTAAATTTATTTGACATTCTTTCTGCATAATGTCTAAAAACTGCTTCTTCCATTTAACAAAAATGAATGGAAATTTGGGCTGTCAAGCTCTAAAAATGCACCATAAAAGTATTACAAAACTTGCCTACCCAACTTGTCCATTATATTATATTTATATTAGTACATTAATGTGTGATTCACATTAATTATGCCAAACACCTTTAGCTCTCATGTTATATAAACAAATGCCTCAAACTGTATTTGCTAATGTACAAATAATATTACGAGAGCTTCACTGGAAGCGTCAATTTTCTGCAAATAATAACTTGGGTATTTTTGAAGATCAGATAATCTTCATTACATTTTTACACAAAATAAAAAATTAAGGCTTTGAAACAAATTGAGTAAAAATGACAGACCGTTTGCTTGTAAGTACACTTTGTAAGTACGCCCCTTTAAGAAATACCAACATTATATTTTACACATAATCTCTGCAATGTTTTAATATCAGAATGAGAATTTAATTTGATACAGAAAAGATTCAATCTCAAAGAATGTTTGGATTTAATTAACAGTTACTGACTTTAATAGAATTAATTTGCACTGTGTATTTCTAATCCAGTCCCAATGTAGTAATGGCTTTTGTCACTCTCCACATGGGGTAATTATGATCACAACTCAGACAAATTTGCAGCCAATGTTGTTTTCTATTCAGTGAGAGACAGATTAAAATTTTGCTGCTCTTTAATTTGTTGTGATTATCATCATATCGTGAATGTTCCTGCCTGACGCTTGTCTGCAAACACTTCTGCTACATATTTGGCTCTGTTTGTTGTAAACACACTTGTTTGGACTGTAAAATAGCTTTAGACATTGACATGACAACCACTTTTGTCCAGCATCATGCAGAAACATGGGCGTTAGTGAAGCTCAATATATCAAGCAAAGCTAAAGTTTTTGTATTGTTCTCTCACGCAAACTGAAATAGCAGGATAGACTTAGATGCTTTCAACACCATGAATTGTACCTTAACCTAAATTCTAGAAGCTCAGGTTTTTTTTCAATAAAGAGATTGCAATTTTGGTGTGACAATTTTCATCTCAATGAGCGATGGATTTCACCTCAAGGATATTTTTGTGGTACACTCAGGCTTGGCAAAAGTGAAAACCCTCAATGATTTTGATAGGCTGACTACTTTGCTAACCATAAATGCTCATTATTTTATGACCTGTTAAGAGGTCATGATGGTAGACAAGAGAATTAGGTGAATATAAACCAAAAACACCTGATTTCATAAAGCCAAGCGAACGTTAGCACACAAAACTAGCACACAAAACTACAGTGCGCACCTTTAATAGCCTATCGTTATCTGTCTACGTAATTGTGCAGACTAGGTGGGTGGCTTTGCCACCGTTATTTTTTTGATAATGTATCAACACAACATTTAGAAACAGCTTATGGGTGTTTTTGCACTGATGCAAAGTTTAAAATTTGTTGCGGTATCTCTGACTTCTTAGATTATAGCACTCCTCAAGTGCGTGCTTTTGAGTCTTTGACTCAGGCAAAGCTTCTAACTTCTCTGCGTTACGCATCGCTAACATAAAATAGACAAGTTTATGTTCTGAAGCTTTTATTGTTGTTTATGAAATTAGCACCGGACTGTTTCTTGTTCCGTCCTCAGAGAGTTGAGTGTAATTTGATTTAAAGCTGTTTAGGAGCAGAGGTCTGTATATTTGCGACTGAAATTCCCTCGCAATAAACTTGCCATGAGAGTAATAACTATGGATTACAGAACCCCATATCATAATCCTTCTTCATCTCCCCTATACTTTGAATTTAGCTCAGCCTGAATACATCGACATAATTATTCCAAAACTGGCAACTGTACAGTATTGTGTGTCTAAACAGCAAAGTATAAACCCATGGTCTAATGGGAATATCCAGAAAATCAGACAAACTTTGGCTGCAGCCCCAGAACAAGCATCTGTCAAAACAAATGGCTCTCATTGGGAAATAAATAAATCAACAAACTTTGCAATGCATGGAAAATCAAATCCATAACAAAGAGTGGAGATATTTTAACAGAAACAGCCTGTGATGCCAGGACAGTTTATTTCCGGATTAATCTCTCAACTAATGTATGCTACCTGTGTCGTTTAATTTATTGCTGAAACGTGGAATTAGGAATCACAGATAACAGTGTGGTTGTGTCAAACTACTGAGTTTTTTCTTTCTGCTGTTGCCAGGACCGTTTGGAAAACCATAAAGTGTTATTCTATTTATTATTCTATTTATTCTAAATCTATCTATTCTAAAGGTTTACCTTGTGAAATGCCCACCAGACATTGTAGTTTCAAATGAAAACTGATGCTTTAAGAAATCACAGCAGTAATGTCCAGTACTGATTTGCCAAGTAAAGTTATAGCTTTTTATTTTGAAAAGCTAGGTAGTATTTTATCAAAAATACAGACTCATGGCTTTTAACCTTCCTGCAGAGATTAAACTCTGACTAAACACCTGTAACAAACATCCTTGGGTTTACCTGAATGATTACAGACAGGTGTGAGAGAAATTAAACTGAAGGAAGAACCACAGAAACAAAACTAATCATGCTTGTATGTTCCAAATCAATTACAGCACCTCAAATAATGTCCTTGTCTTCCACATACAAAATAAAGTTTAGCATGATATCAGGGTAAGTTTAAAACTCAGATTGAACTCAGGTTCTCCAAGACAGAGCACATGCACCACCCACAAGGCCACACCTCTGACTCGCATTGCCTTTTCGTGCCTCATTTTGACAAACATTAACAGAAAGAAAACTTTCCATTCTGAAGTAGTGATATCTACATAAAGAATCATAATGTTAATTTCTTCATTTTGATTTCTCACTGTCCTGAATGGATGTAATTAGGCCACTGGCTCCATTAGGAGTCTTGTTTGGAGATTAAGTTGCGCGGCCCATCTGGCTAATGACTTGATAAGGTCTCAACTTCTATTAAAATATCTACCACTAAGAAAAGCAGAATAGCCTATATCAAATTCTATTATTGTCATACTTAATCTAATTACTTCAAATATCCTGTCTATTTCTAATGTTAGAAAAAAACACTGAATATTACATTTTGACGGATAGAAAATGACTGTATTAAAATATTATGGAATAATATTATAAGAATAATAAATTATTCTGGTCATTTAGGTAAAGTATGATTTTATAGTGTTTATAGATTATAAGTATATCTCTTTCTAATGCTGATGTCTGTACTCAATTGCCAGAGACTTCACATGCACTGAATACATATAAAGAATGAGATGATTCTGGGTTCAAGTGAAAGCTTCACAAAGACACAACTACAGGTCTTGCTGTCTCTGATCAATGCAGGTGGGTGTTTGCCTTGTCAACTTTGCTGTATTAGAAAAATTCAGAATAGTCTGCAGGGTAGCAAAAGTCCAAAGGCTTTAGAGCACATCCAGCTACTTAAAATCAAGAGGATTCAGACTCCAAATTTATCTGATGACTGGTTTACAATGCTAGTTTCGAACAGAAAACAGTACTGTTAGTTTTTAAATGTCATTTAAGTATTTAGCCAATCAATTATGGGTTATTCTCAGGAATGTGTGTGTGTGTAATGCAAGTAAAACTTTAACAATTTTATGTTAATTTTCTTCGGAATATCAGTCAATTTGCATGCCCCCAATCATCACCATTTTAATAGGTTACACAGAATGAAATATTAATTCTACCTTTACCGTCATAGAGAAAAAAACCTTCTTTAATGGTATAATGTAGTCTTTAATTAAATGCTTTTTGCAATTTAAAAAATGCATAATTTGTCCTTTTCTCTGAGCTTTCTGTTCTACCCTTTTATGTTATGACGTTGACATAATCTTTTTGATATTGTTTTTAAAGGAGTAACTTTAAATAAAACAAAAGAAAAACACTTAAAAAAACACTAAAAATAAAATTCTGCCACAAATATTTCATATCTACAGCTGTAGAAAACGTTAAAAGACAACATTAAATCAAGATGGCCTTATTTACTTTAATAAATATCCCTGGCGTTACTGTGCACGATTCATCAGAACAAAGATTGCTTTCATAATCTTTCATTAAAATGCAATAACTTTAGGCACCTTTCTGCTGGCGTAACCGAAACTAATATTAACCGTTAAATTCCAGCCCTACATCATCTACCACTGAACGTTCCTTTTCACTCAAAAATGTGTCACTCAACAGAAGTTAAATGTATTGCAAATCCTATTTCATGTTGTCAAATAAAAAAAAGCAAAATCCAAGTTATAAACCAATGGTTTTAATTGGCTTGACTTCCAGCCATCTGCTCCAACAACATATGATATACACAAATCCTCATGGCTGGTAAAATGAAGCCATCAGGGCTGACAGAGGTAGATTGACCTCTGACAGTCAATCCCCTCTGAATCACAGGCTAATTGGCACTTTCATCACAAATTGTTGCAAGACAAGCAATAGAAAACAAAATGATGGATGGCTGAATCACCTGACATGAACCACATGAAAAAAGTGCCACATGAGTTTGTCTGCTGCCATTCAGGAATTTATTAGGAAGACTCAAGTCAACGGCAAGTTAACAGACCATCCACATATAGATATTACATACAAAACTAGAAAGCTCTTTCTGAAAACAGCCAGCTACCTTCTGATTAGATGAATTATGACAACTTCTGCAATTGGGTTACACCAGTTCACTTGGAAACTAAATCTTGTTGGTTCAAGGCAGTTTCAATGAGCACTTCTAAGTAGGAACTACAAAATGTTCCTAATGTATGGCATACAATATTGCAAAATACAGCATTTTGTTTGAAGCACTTAGCAAGGTAACTAGAGCTCGTTTTCTGTTTTTAAAAAGGAAAGAAATTCTGACCAACAAAGTCCATACATTACTTTTTGTGTATTGTTGTGGTATAACTGGATTGAGATTTACCAATATAAGATACAGAGCAGACCAGGCTTTATGCTGATAATCTAAAGGCTGGCTATATCATACAAGGGGATTTTAAACAGTAAATTAATCATTTTCAAATGACAGAGATTGCTTTTCAAGCTTATTCTATAACATTTCTGCCACCAGCTCACTCAAAACTAAGGCACAATTCTGAATCTTGAAATATTTATCAAATTACTCATGTATCTCAAATATCTTGGGACAAGCTCATAATGAAGCACTAGTCTCAAAAGTTCTTTAAAAAACAAAAATCATTTGGTCATTATTTTAATTATAAAATAATGTGAGTCATAGGCTATTTCCCCCATGAATTACTAGCTCACAAACCACAAATCAGCTTACCTGTCCTGTCTCAATGGTCCCTCTCATTATTTAATGCTTCCTCTCATGTCATTGCATCGTTTTTGAGCTCCTCAATTCCATTTAAGACAAAGCCTGAATATGTAGCTATCGCTGTCTTTGTAAAAACTGCATTAACAATAAAATACCTGCTAATTTACTCTCATACGGTCTCTTTTGAAAAACAGGCAGCTTGGGAATTCACACTTGTAAATGGAACAAAAGGGAGAAAACCAGGTTGGTTGTTCCTTTGGACCGTCCGTGTGTAAGAGAAACATAAAACCGCCTCTGACTGTCTGAGATTAAATATGCTGTGATGTGGTTGAATTTATTGAGGCAGATCTGTGTGAACTGCTCATTAAGCGCCCAGTGGGACCCAACCCTCAGTTTCACAGATTACACGTTGCCTGTGACTCCTGGGTTAATCAGAACTACAGCCCCACTCCAGATAAAAATCTGTCTTTTTCTCTTAGCCAAAAGTATAACAGTGGTATTTCTGGAGACACTTTAGATTAATGTCAGAAGGGCAAAAATTCCAAGAATGTATGTGAATAAAATATGAATATGAACATATTATAGCTGTCAGCAACTGGTATAACTGATTCCACTTTGAAATGTTTTTATGCTAATACACTTACAAAGGATGTGTAGCAGTAAAATGTGCTGCAGTGTAAATAAACATTAACATTACCTCACACTGTTTTTAAAGTACAACTATAAAACTTAAAAATTTCACAAAAGCCAGGATAGTGACTTAAGGTGCTTTAAAGATACTATGTTATAAATGCATATATAATAGAAAAGCAGTACCACTTCAAAAGAATTGTTCAGACAACTTTGTGCAAATAATATAAAGTGTAAAACAAGCGAGTTTTACATTTCTGCTTTTAAAACCTCCAGCTTGTTGCCTGCTTGACTTCCATTGTAGGTGTATTATTATAAACCTGTTTCCCATTCATTTCATTTTGAACCTGAAGGACGAGTTCTCGGTACATGTGGAATTTTCTGTGGTAATCAACAGTGCGCCACAGATGCTAAGTCTCATTCACTAACTGTAAAACTGCACGCATTTCGGTGTGAGACCCGCATGCACACATTCTCACACAGAGATCATTATTCATGTCGGTACTTATACTGTAGTGAATAAGACCTGCTGTCCTTGGAATTTAACCACAATATAAGCTGGAATTTACCTTTATTTGTGACTGCAAATTGAGTTGCATTGTTGTGTGCTTGTTTCTGTTCACAGATTAGCTTCTTGAGTAGTTTCCCTTGATGTTACAAAAACATTGAAAAAAAATCATTGATAAAGTCCTTCAATTGCTCTGCAACGAAACATTAAACCTTATACATTCTGACAACCTGAGTGCATTTCCTACTCCACTGTAACTAGTCGTTACACAATGAGGAAAGGAAACAAACTCATCGGTTGCCACCTGCAAACAACCTTCCATTACAAGCATTGAAAACCATCCTGATTCCCAGTCACCAGTGTCACCATTAAGTAACACGTCCTCCGGCTAAATCTGTGCTAAAGTGGCTCGGAAAGGAGATTTCACAGCTACCTGCAGAGTGATCCACAAATGAGAGGGGTGCGGGAATAGAGCTTTGTCATTACCTGAGACTATGTTCAAGAGAGGCTCATCAGCCGCACCGGCTGGCACGGAAGCATCTTGCGCTCTCCGTTATGGTCCTGCTCGGCTCTGTCTCTAATGATAAACACCATTAACCATTGTGTACAACGCTAATGCGCCTATCTGGGAAATGCAGGTTGCCACCAGTATAAACCAGCCCGCCTTTCTAATCACTGGATTTGTTCCTCCTCACCAGCACAGCACAAATGGAGAAGAAGGGAGGGAAAGGGTCTGAGGAACCAGGTGGGAGTTCACGAACTCCCAGAAAAGAGGACAGAAAAGAGACAGGGGCTAGTTGTCACACTTTCTACTCTAGTCAAAATTTCTCAGGCATATCAATTTCTGTATAGGCATATATTGTATTTTTTTTTTTTACTTGTGCATCCCTATAAGGGGTATATTGCATTCAATATGGAGCATGTTGTCACAGTATAATGTTTTGCTATATAAATATATTTATACCACTTTACTTAGTGATTGCTATCAGGATGTGAAGAGACTTTCAACCAGCAGAAAATGTTTCTGGAAAAAATCGCCTACCCTGTCTTTAAGAAAACAGTTAAACCTTAGTTAAATCTGTCTTCATTGCAATATGTAGAGGACCCTGTTGTGTGTATACCCTAGAATTTATAAAAAGTTTTCATAAATGTTTTGAAACCAACATACAAAACCACAGCTAAAGATACACATTCATGTAATTAGAAGTTACAGAAAAACAGTCTTTGTGTAAACTTCTTGTGTGATAACTAGCCCCAGTCTCCCCCAGTCTTTTTGAAAATAAAGACTAATCACTGTTTGTCTCTTTATGTACACATATATTACATGGCAGGATGCCAAAACACTGAAATGAAGGAGCATAAACCACCCAAATGTGAATCTATTTCCTCCTTCTGATATGCACATCATTTTAACGGACAAAATGTACTAAATCAATTTTAAATTACGATATAAGAAAAGGAAAAAGAGAGCCCATTATGCTTTCAAATTTAAGATCAAATAAATACTGCTCTTTCATTCCTCCATTTGTGACCTCTATTACGACGTGCCACAGAAAAGGACATTACAGATTCAACTCTTGCATTTCAATTGCTTAAATTGAGGTGACTAAATGCAAACTTTAAAAAGCATTAATGCATCTATCCATTTTGCTCCGGTTTACCTTGTTTTGACTCTGAGAGCCGTGGCCTCTGCATCATATATGAGCTACAGAAGTCTGCATGATGAACACGACCATTGGTGATGCTAAACACGAAGCCAAAGTCAGCACTGGCAGTCAGATGTTTCACCATCCATCAGAGCAATCACAACCAATCAGATTCAACACCACTCAAAGCTACAAAGCCTGTGGACCGTATCCAGGCATGAGCACTCAAATCATGGTGATTGAAATGAAAACCAATCTGTGGGAAATGTGCTTAATAGATTTATTGCTTAACAAGTGATAACTTTCACAGAGGGAACTCATGGTTTCTGTCTTTTATCTTGCACAAAGCTGTATGTTATTCAGGATTTTTCGAGGATCCACGTTTAGGGAGAATCTCAATAAACCTGTCAAGAACATCAACACGTCAGGGTCATATCCCTAAAACAAATTTGTGGAGAGTTGTAAAATATTCTTAAGAAATTACATTTTGGGTAAAGCAAATGAGGCCTTTGACATGTTAACATGTCTTGAGACATTATCTTCATAACAATAAAGTGGCCCCCATTATCATTAATACATATATTGTATTGAAACCAATCCGGTTTCAAGAAAGGTCATTCGACCGAGACTGCACTGCTCTCGGTTGTTGAAGACCTTAGACTGGCTAAAGCGGACTCCAAATCATC
>JAZGTI010020805.1:0-10456 GCA_036877585.1 Botia kubotai | reverse complement strand
TTTTATTGAGTGTGTTGTTGCTAGGATAACGTATCTGTGTTTGAACACCTTCTGTTTCCATTCCTTTGTTTTCGGGCGAATGATACTATCATTTAAACTGTTTTCTTTCTGTTTTCTCTTCTTTCTCACGTTCATGAAAGCTTTGTGAGAGATAATGCATTGTGTGACCGGATTCAGAACAAGACAGACCGTCTCTTTGGGAAAACTCTTTTCTCTCCTAGCTGATCTATAGATCTGTCCAATACAACACACAAGGGAATAAAGGAGACAAAAGAAAGCGTGAAGCCAGTGTCTTTAGTACTATCCTGCTATCTCACATATTCTGGAATGTGACCGGAAGTCTCTCTCAGTGTTATTATTGGTTGTTTGAGAAAACCTGTTTAACCTGCTTATGTATATATTATATTTATGATATAAATATTCTCTACCAGTCAGAAACACTCACAGACACCCCTTTAATAAAGAAATATATAGAAATATTTAAAAAAACATTTGCTCTCTTTCTCTGTTGCCCCCTTCAGGTCAGGAGGAATTAATAGAGCGAGTGTTGCTGTCCTCCATGCTGAACTCGGGTGAACAGTGGCAGCCTTTCCAGCATCATGGCCGAGCGTTCACTCTGGAGTACCGCCTGCGGTTCCGCTGTGATTCCAATTACTACGGGCCACTCTGCAACAAGCTCTGCCGTGCACGCGATGACTTCTTCGGCCACTTCGACTGTGATCCTTCTGGTAGTAAAGTGTGTAAGGATGGCTGGACTGGAGCGGAGTGCAGACAGGGTGAGTAGATCCAGCACATTGTCTTCAGATACTGTGGTCTTCAAGATCTGACAGCAACACTACATAAAGATCATTGTCTATTTTTTTGGATCACACATTATGTTCAATATATGATAAAGTAATAATAATGTAATAGTACAAATAATTGTATTGCTTGTTTTGTTACTATGGTAATATTTCTGCTCAGTGCCAGCTATGTCATTCACATCATCATTGATCTGAATCTATTCTGTATGTGTGTGTGTATGCCCATGTATGATGATTTCCTTGTAGCGGTGTGCAAGCAGGGATGTCACCTGGACCACGGCTCCTGCGATCTGCCCGGAGAGTGCAAGTGAGTTGAAGAAGAGTTTCAAAAATATTACACAGAGCCCTGTTGCATACTATATTAATACCTGCTCACGTTTGCTTGTGACCTTTCTCATTTCCTGTGTCATAACCTCTCTCTCTCTTTTTCTCTCTCTCTCTCTGTAGATGTCATTATGGCTGGAAGGGTGAACTGTGTGATGAGTGTGAGACATTTCCTGGGTGTGATCATGGCACCTGCACTGAACCCTGGAAATGTGTGTGTGACACAAACTGGGGCGGCCTGCTCTGTGACAAAGGTGAGGTGACACCTGCAGCTAGCGTATGTGTATGAGTACGCATGCAAAAATTCCTGTGTTATATATTGACATCTGTTATTATTATTAGGGCTGTCAATTCATAACACAATTTAATCACAATCTAATAGTTTATTCATGGTTTAACTATGATAAACGATGTAGGTTTTCTGTGATGAACGTTTGGAAAGAATTAAATTAAAATGTGTAACTGACCGGAGGTCACAAAACATCAAATGGCTGAAATTCTTGCAAATAAGAAATGTTGGTGCTTTGAAGACCATTACACAGTGTCATCTATTGTTATATAAATGTCATATATTTAAACCTTGTTATGAAAAGGCATGTTTTGCTCAGGTCAAATGCAGTTGAAAACGTCTTGCTGTTTGTGTACTTGTCATTTGTTAGGTTGTTAAATGCTATGAATAAAATATCCCTACAGCCTGAGAAACATCATTGAAACAGCCGTCCTGAGAAATCACAGCTCTCTGACAGCTCTGTAAACAGCAAATAAGAGTCAAGGGAGCGCTTTGTGGTTTTTTTATTGAAAACACTCTTCGATCATTTTGCACATTTGGGTTCACAGACATGAGGTTTGCGGACTGTTTTTAAAGGGGTTGCTTTTTAGAAGAGCGCATTTTGCAAGTTAGCACAATGTAGCATTTATTATGTCATTTTGAAACAATGTGTTGAAGATGTAAAATAAAGCATAACAGCCTATGTAAGCACACGCACTAATATAGTTTTGTCAGCTTATACTGCGCAAGAAATTACCTGCTTGCAACAAAACTGTAGGACTTCCACAAAAGTCCCGCAGCATTATAGTCTTTGTATCTGTTACTGCATAGTGTATAGGCAACATTGGTGTAAACAGATCCAGTTTAGCTGATATGGACCCACTCGTGGGGTTCAGCAGAACTTTGTAGAGGCGTAAGCTGATAGTCTTGGGTAAACAGAACGTGAGCTCGTCGGTTCTTTGGAGGTGGAGGCTAAAACAGACTTCTGCCATTCAAGGGTTATGTGAGCAGCAGTCACACCCTCACACACACAAACACACATGCACAAAAGATACACACATGCACACAGTTAAACAGAGGGCACAGAACTCTAGATGCTATCTTGATATTTATTTCTCTCTCCCTTTCTCTCTCTCACACACACACACCCTCTAAACCTAAATCCCAGGAGCCAGTTTAATCACAGCACTGTTGTTGATTTTTGTTTGTCTGTTTGTATGCTGTGTTTTCAATTCTTCCACTTATGCATGCGTGTGTGTTGTGGGTAAATCTTCAGGAAACAATTCAGTTTAGTTTAACTCGTCCTCTCAGGCGTGACCTTGTTTGAACTTTTGGTTCGATTTTGTATGATTTATGAAACAAACTAGATTTAAACCATCTCTGGGATGTCAAACGCGATTTGTGTTTAGACCAAACTGGCATTCTGTGTGACCTCATCAGTCTAAGCCTGAAATTATTGTAAATAAAAGCTATCCTACGAACAACAAAAGTTTGCCTTGGTAAACGGAAATTTTGTTTCTATATAGTCACATACTGATGGAAAGAGAGCTCAGAGTGTATTTTTTCTGTCCCTGAAACACTGTTGAGAGCTATTAAATAAGCTGATAAATTCTCACATTATTTTCTCTCTCTTTCACTCTCTCTCTCACACACTCATGTACAGATCTGAATTTTTGTGGTAATCATCAACCCTGCAAGAACGGCGGTACCTGTACCAACACTGAACCCAATGAATACTTGTGTGTGTGTCAGGAGGGTTTCCATGGCCGCAACTGTGACATCAGTGAGTCTATAAAAACAACCGCAGAGTCAACTGCATCTGTCTATTACAGCCAAAGCTCTAAGATGTGCTGTAACAGAATAAAATAAGATAATAAGACAATCATACAGTGAAACTCGCTGTCTGACTTTAACGCTGCAGCATTGTGCTCATATGAAATCTGAAGGCTGGCTTCTGAACAGTGGATCTCTCAATTTCATTAACACATTCAGTTACTATTTTTTCTCTGCACCACTGTGCTTGAGCTCGACCAATTATATTCTTGTCTCCTCTGTAATATTAAATTAATTCTGTTTTAATGAGTGATTTTTATTGTAGCCCTATGAGATGTTGATAAGAGATATATTTACATTAGAACTGCATGAGGAGTGTGATGTATCAAAGCCAGGAATTATTACAAAACGACACATTCAAAAGACACTATTCCTTTTTTTTTAAAAGGTTCTCAGTGTCATTTGAACAAATTGTAAAAAAATTGACTAACATAACAAATCCCTCTTCCTCTCGTTCTCTATAAGTGGAGCACGCATGTCTGTCTTCCCCATGTGCGAACGGTGGAACGTGTATTGAAGACCCAACAGGATTTATCTGTGTGTGCACGCAGGGATGGAAGGGACCAACCTGTGCCACCGGTACAAACACATACAGCCACACACACACACACACACACCTGCACAGAAGGCAATCAGCACCAATCAAAGGCAGCTGCTGTTTCCTGTACGGCTGCAGCCGATTGCTGCCAGGAATATACCAAAATAATTCTGCTTAACTAGAGCACAAACAACAAGCAATCATGTAGGATGCACATTTGATGTAATTAGCTTTCAGGTTTTGGGTGACTGTTTAAAGAACAATGCAGTATTTATACATGGTCTCACCAGTTTTTGCAGGGGCAGTCCTGGCTTACTTATTGCCCAAGTTGCAATGACTACAGGAATAAAAGACTTTTTAACAACTTAGTAGACCTTTAAGAAAGTGTGAGACTTGTTTGTGCATCATGCATGAAGACCCGGGTTCAAATCCCAAGCTATTACACTTTTTTTAAAGTGATCAGCATGCTGTGTGTAAAAGAGCAGCTTTGAGAGAAGAGAAGGAATGACAAATAATGCATACATAGAGAGTTTTGAATCAACATTCACATTTAAACAATTACAGTGACTAAACATACTTACCAAGATCTATGCTAATGTAATTATGTAATAATTGTATGTAATAATGTAAACTATTTTTCTTTGCCCTCCTCAATTTCTTTCTTTTACGTTTAAATGACTGTAACTCATACTTCTCCTTTTGTCCTTCTCTCGCTCTTCTGTTTCTAATTCTTCTTGATAGGACTGTATGTTTTTGGGTTTTTTCTCTCCCTCACTGTGTCTCTCTGGGTTTGATTTATCTGTATTTGTTCAGGATCCACAGCGTGAGTGTAGGAATAACAATAGAAGCCTCGAGAGCTATGAGCACCATAATCATTATACCATTCATCCATGTCATGACTACACCTCTAGCATTTACACACACACACACACACACACAGCATATCACATTATTAGCCCTTGTCCTCATCAAGATGCAGATACACATTAAAATTAGATACATAGATATATAGATAGATGGATGGATAGATAGATAGACATTGAAATTGCCCATGTATGAAATCACAATGTTAAGACAGAACATGTTCCTCTCATCTCTGCAGCAGTGTTGCAGTGTGACTCCAGTCCTTGTGGGCGTGGGGCTACGTGTCAAGAGACGCCTGAAGGTTTCCAATGTCTGTGTCCTCCGTTCTGGACCGGAAGAACCTGCCAGCTCGGTGAGCATAAAGAACAACACACTACCTTCACCTGTCTTCAGCCGTCCATACATGTCCACACTTGCCTAAATCTGCCTTACTTTCGCACTCTGCCACATCCTCACCTGACAAAACCTGCCTCTACCTGTCTAAACTTGTTGTAAACTGTCCCTACCTGTCTGTAATGTAAAAGAAACTGTTCATACCTGTTTATGTTGGTGCTTACCTCACTCTCAGAGGACCAAGGATTTAAATCATGGACCAAGGGATTAAAGCAAAAACCATGATAAAGTAATATGGAAATGACAAGACCATCAAACCTTTGGTTTTATAAAACACCAAATTGTGACCGCCAACATTTTTGAGCATTTATTCATATGGCAGACACTTTAAGTAGTGTATTTAAGATGTACATTTATCAGTTTATGTGGTCTCTAGGAATTAAACCTCAGACCTTCAGCTAAATTAAAGTGAATGCATTGATCATTCAGAAACTCTGTATCTGCACAAGCCACATTGAAATTGTTATTCATCATGGAACAACACTGTTTCCCAGACTATTATCTGTTAACCCAGATCAGACAATTTCATGGTGCAGTGTGCAGTGTATTTAATTGCTGAATCAAGATGACATTTGACTGGATCTGGTGGGTGAACGTCTCTCACACTCCATTGCCCCTCGAGTCCCAGCTCAGCTCTGGCCCTGTGGAGTGTATCAGTCTCTCTGGACTGCTGACTGCTCTGTGAAATGCAATCATGTGTCAAAGTGACACCAGCAGCCGGCAGCATAAAGTAGAAAAAGATCCGTCTTTGAGAGCGAGATGTGTTTTAATCAGTAAAAACAAATAACTGTGGCTAGAAGTCATGTTTTTATCTGAACCTATGACTGATGTGGAATGTAAATAACTTGTTAAATTGTTTGTTAAATGATGATTATTATGAATGAATTTCATTTAAACTGCTTCATGCTGCTCCTAACAACATACTATACTGTAATAAAATACTTTTTGCATGGCTTTGAGTGGCTAATTGCTTTTGTAATTCAGAATTCTCTCTTTCTGCTTGACACTGTATTCGGATGGATTATTACAGTGCTGCATTATGCGACAAATATTTTAAATAGTAATATTCCTTCCTGTTACGTGACCACATTGCATGATTAATTCTGTGAGTGTGTGCTCTGCCCTCCTCCTCAGACACTAATGAATGTGAGACTGGTGTGTGTGTCAATGCTCGCTCCTGCCGTAATCTGATTGGAGGGTATTTGTGTGACTGCCTTCCTGGTTGGTCAGGGCCAAACTGTGACACACGTAAGTATTAGCTGTTCCAAAAAGTTAAGCAACTTGATTATGGTGCCTCATAAAAGTCATTTAGTTTTATCTATATGCTTAGGATGCTGCGTAGGTATGCGTAGGTACTTTGGATGTACCGTTGGTACTTTGTTCACCAGTAGCTCTTTTGATTGCAGAGTCATATTTTATTGATAATGTCTTACTGTGCGGTACAAACTGAATTTAGTTAGCTAGTCTCTTTCTTTTCAGTGAAATTCAATGTTCTGTAGGTTTTGTTGCCTATTGATTTTTTGTAAATATCATCTATTCAACAGGGAACAGTAGCTGCCAGGGATTGTGTCTAAATGGAGGACTCTGTGAGGTACAATACACTGTTTATTTTGTGCAGTTGTATGTAGTAAATCTGTGCCACATCAATGACTGTCTTCAATAAGCTTAGTTGAATCACACAGAGATGGTTAGTTACTATGAAATGCAACTATTTGTCCTTTAGTATATCTCATCTAAATCTGTGTGACATTTTGGTGTGTTACAGGAATCTCAGTGCGTATGTTTGCCAGGTTTCTCTGGTAAATTCTGCCAGGCAGTGCTGAATGCGTGTGACGGCAGCCCCTGTCTCAATGGAGGCCACTGCGTGGAGCGTCAGGGCGGCAGAAGCATGCTATGTAGCTGCCTGATGGGATACACTGGCATCTATTGTGAGGTGAGTTTTTTATTTGAAATTGTGAATGTAGTTTATGTTATGTGGCTATGACTCATGCATGGCTTCTGGCTTTATCGGTATTGATGCTTACGTCGATACTGCATTGTGTCCATTCTCTGATGGTGGAAGTTAATTACAGGTTTTGTATTTCAGGCTGTGCTGGATCTTTGCAATCCCAACCCCTGCCCGAAGGGGGTGCCGTGCCAAAGCGCAGAAGGAGGCTACACCTGTGCCTGTCCTGAAGGTTACTATGGAAACGAGTGCATGAGCCTTAAGGAGTCGTGTCATGAACCCCATTGCCAAGGTTAGGGGCATAAATATTGAAACTGGGATGGATGTAGAAATTATTTAATCTTCAACAGTTTACAATCAATGTAATTTTTCTCTGTCTCATTTATAGGAGCAATGTCAGATCCAGGTGGAAGTGGGTTTAGTGTTTATATGGTGGTAGTGGGCGTCTTTGCACTGCTCGTCGCAGGTGTCTGCTCCGCCTGCGCACTACTGCTCTCCCGTCTGCACCGTCGGCATCGTAACAAAGAGCAGCTGCGCACTTCAGTGCCGGAGGACAATGCCATAAACAACCAACGGCAGTTCTGCACTCTCATTCGTAACCTCGACCACAGTGTGGCCCTCCTGCCTCCCGCCCATACAGTGCCCACCTCAATGCCCGCGGTGCCTGTTCCTGCACTCTGCAGTGAAGAGATTGAACTCACCCTCCCTCCATCACCTGCACCCTCCCCAGCTCTAAAACTGGCCCACGGGCCGAAGTTGGACATCTGCAATCGCGAGCGGGAGAAATTAAATCGTTTCAACTATGTAGACAACCAGGAACTGGAAGTGTGACCATTCCTTGACCACTGGGAGGGACTCTTGACTTCCTGGCTGATTGCGCTCCATTGTGGTTGATGTTAATCAAACTCTTTTGTAGAGCTTTGACCTCTGAGCTTTTTTTATGACCCGAGAACCTTCCAACTGAGAGGAAAATACTGTCAGCTACAGTAATTATATTGACAGGTCAAAATAAGGTTAAAAGGACGTTTTAAAAGCCGGTCATTCAGCTTCTTTGAATTCTGGATATTTAAGTGTATTTTAGTGTGTTTACATTTGTACCCTATGTATTTGTACACATGTAATTGTTCGTAACTGTGTGCATGTGCATCTGTGAGTGTGACAGGGATGGAGTCTTGATCTTGTGGGCTTGGTCTTAAGACCTTTTGAGAACAAGTAAATGTGACATTGGTCTGGGTCTCATAATTGGAGACCTTGGTTTGGACCTAGGTGTTGGCCAATGGTCTTTAAAAAGAACTCAAGGTCTAAAGAGTCTAAACCTAAAGTGAAAGTAAAAGTATTCGTCAATGTATGGTAACCCATACTTGAAATGTAACTGCATTTAACCCATATGGGTAAGTAGTGAGCACACACACACCCGAGCAGTGGGCAGCACTGCAGTGTCTATGGAGCAAATGAGGGAAAGGTGCCTTGCTGGTATTAGGATTCGAACCTGCGACCTTTGGGTTACAAGTTACACTCTCTAACCATTAGGACATGACTGTTCCAAAGAGCTAAATATAAAATCACCCTTGATTTAATCATAAATAGGTGTAATTATGTTTTACAGTTTTGTAAAATCTGACAATGTAAAAATTGTTTACATAACCTACATGACATTCCAGCGGAAGCATAAAAATAATTTTTTTACATTTTTTGCTTCCGCTGGATAAAACAGGTCTAAATTTGTCAAACTTATCAATTAGATAACTAGTGTCTCTTGTAACCTGATGTAACCTGTGTGTAGCAGGTCTGTCTGGCAAAATATTCTTGAACGACGGCTTGCTACAAAAGATTTTGTTTTTATTGAATTGAGCAACTTTCAAAAAGAATTGGTATTGAGTGGTCTGGTCTTGACTCCATCTCTGTTGTGTAAAAGTATGACTGTTTTTGTGGCTGGTTTGCCATATATTTGCCATAAATTTTCATTTTCAAGTTAATGCACATGATTAGAACTTGAAATTACCCGACTTTTTAATATTTACAAGAAAGTGTTGTGTCTGACATCTGATTTACAGAGACAGCAGACTGATAAAGTGCAACTTGACATCCTTAAAATTCTTGCTTATTGCCTATCTCATGTTGAAGATGTACAAGATGTATGATTTTTGTAATACATGGATGTATATAGCGTCATTGTACATATGTTGTACATATTTTTTCCATTTTGTACACTGGCTCTTTGCAAAATGTCAGCATTTAATTTCCTGTTTTCACTCAGCGGGTATTTGCCGCAAGTAATTAAAGTGCATTTATAAACCAAATCATAAACAGTCTGTATATTTCTCTGCATGTTTGTGCATTTAAATAGCATCATGGAACATTCAGCGCGCATGCGTTTCAGCAAAGTATCAAATAAAAATTATTCAAGTATGTATAAGTATTTTTGTAGTAAGTTTTGTAAAAGGGATTTTTATGATGACATTTGGTTTTGTCTGTATGACAAGCTTTGACCTCTTACAGACAGGGAATGGGCGGATAAAATTCTTGCCTTCCTGTTCCCACCCGTCGGTGAGGAAATGTAGGAAGTTCAGTCCTCTTAAAACACAAACGATCACACTCGCACACACGGCAACAGTGAAAGGAGATCACACCTCCTTCCACACCTGCTGTGTTTCAGGATACCCGGCCTTTCCCTGATTAACTGCATTGTACTGAACTCCAGTGGGTCTTCTTTCTGTCAGAATATTGGTGCTCCTGAAACCTCAGACCTCAGAATCTCATCAGGAATAAGTGAAGCTATTGAGCATATTCTGTGTCTGAAAGTGTGCTTAATAATTCCCAATAGCTGGGAGTATTTGGTTAAGACCACATAAAGAGATGAAGCAAACCACTGTTTATAAATGCTTCATCAAAACACTTTACTTACTAACGTACAGTAGGGTCAACGATTGTTAAACAATTATCATTACGTTTTATTATACTGATCTACAGAAACCCTGTACTTCAATCTCTGCACCTGCTGTTCTGTGTGGCCAGAAGATTCAAGGGGCTGTTCACAGGACATTTTCTTGCATTCAGAAACGGTTTGCCAGAATGAAACTGAATGAAACATAAAGCATTTAAGTCTTAAGAAACGCTTTCCCAAACTGAACCATGAAGATATACATAGACCAACAATTAAAAAAAAACACAGACAGAATAAAAGAACCGGATGTAGATAAACAACCTCTAAGATTTCAGAATATTTGTTCAATATTTGCAATATTTGAAACAGCATATATCAACTGTTGTTCTGTGTACATGTGTATGTGTACACCTGTGGTCCTTGGTCACCGTCTTTAATTTGGCAGGTGTAGAGACATTTCTGATCAGGGTTCTTCATGCTTGTGAAAAATCTGGTGCTACAGAACCCCACAGGATAGATAGCAGTGTCATCATGAAACAGAACCCTATCAGGATAGATAGCAGTGTCATCATGAAACAGAACCCTATCAGGATAGATAGCAGTG
>JAZGTI010020804.1:0-10456 GCA_036877585.1 Botia kubotai | reverse complement strand
CCAACACTAAATTGGCCAGTGTTTCAGTTTCATTGTCCAACCCCTGTACATACATACGTATGTATATATACATATAAAAATATATACAATAAAATATTATACGTTTACAATTTACAAAGCCCTAGGCTAAGTTAGACGTCAGCAGTCTCCCAGCAAGCAAGCCAACACCACGACAGTGGCAAGGAACCAAAATTGCAATGATGTATAGATGAGGAAAATAAAACCTTGGGAGAAGCCAGGCTTGACCAGGAGGGCCAGTTCTCCTCTGGCATGTTAAGGCTGGAATTTGTAACTGTTTTAGATATGAACAGAGTTGATTTTGATGAGTTATAGTTAGTTATTGATGGATTGAATAGTCACTACAGAACCTGCGATGGTTGACCAGGGAATGCGTTTATTTTCCAACCATAAATAAACAGACTCTGTAGGTATTTTGTAATGTACTAAATAAATCTGATAACTAACAAGTTTACTCTGAAACACGTTCCTTGTGTGTTCTCTACAACAAATAAAACACCACCAATGCCCTACGTTTCCACAAATGCATCTCAAATATCTAATGTGTCTATATATCATAGTCCTTCCACAGCTTTGTTTATACATGGAAAGGTCTGGAAGTATCTACTGCACACCAGTTCTCTGCTTAACTGCATCTCAGATAGCTATACAAATCGACATTATGCAAGAATAACAGTAAGTTGCTTTGTTTTGACGTATAAAATCCAATCACAAAAACTATATAAATTTAGAAAAAACTCACACTTGAGGTGCACTTGGATTAGTTGGTCATACGTTTTCAAAAAAGTTATTTTGCTTCACAGACAAACAGCCTATCAGCATGATTGTATTAATATGTAGGCATACATATTCTAAAAGCATCTAAATGTACTACTGCCTTTGGCATATGTCTTAAAATATGCATTCTCATATTTTCAAATCCAAAATCTTATTGTCAAAACAAAGAGATGCCTTCCAATGCACAAAAGATGCACAAGCAACTTCTTATAAGTTAACTTTGTTTAAACGAATAACCAAGCCACATATTATTTAAAACCCAGTTGATATTTTTTGCAAGGGATTTCACCCCAATTCGCAACTCTTGCAGAGAAGAGCATGTATGGAGAGGAGAGCTCCAGGGTAAAAAGAGGGCATTTTTCAAAACTCCCTTTGACTGCTTCTCAGCAGAGATAAGAGGTAAACACACAAGGCGTGTATCCAGAACTGTATATATCTATGTGTATATATTTTCTGTAACTCACAAAAACAGCTCTGGGCAGAACACACATGTAATTCTCTTCAAAACACTGGGCCATTAAGTGACTTAAATAGGACACTTTGTAAAGCACTTTTAACCTAGAAAACAAAAAATGGTGCCAAGTTTAGGTATTACTGACTAACCACATGGAATACGTTGGCTTGAGGACATATGTTTGAAAGAAACACTTACACACAGACACATAAACTAACAGGCCCTGTGGCTTTTAGTGGTTCCCAAGGGCCTTTGGATGTATTACAGTAAATAGTGTTTCAGTGTTGCCTATGGCATCAATAGACCAACCTGTTAAACCTTACAACTATACATATCCTCTACTGCTAAAAAAATACATTGAGAATTTGAGGAGTTTGATGACTGTTTGCATCCGTGATTCTTTAACCTTCAAGAGTCATGATTTTGCTTGGTAGTTCTTACAGGCTTTCCTGTAGCTCATTGGTTAGAGCATGGCGTTAACAACGCAAAGGGTTCGATCCCTGGGATTGCACATACTGATTAAATGTATAGCTTCAATGCACTGTAAGTGGCTTTGGATAAAAGCGTCTGCCAAATGCATAAATATACTGTATATATAAGAAATCTATAGCAGTCACAAGCCATGAACTCCTTTGTTTCAAGTCAAAGCTCAAACCACAGATCTGCTCCAGCACTGCAGTAAATAAATCTGTGTGATTGGGTGGCAGTCCAGAGCATCAGAAGAGTAATGTATTATAAATGATTATATAGCAAAGTCTTTAAACTGTTTTCTAAAAGCGTGCTCTCAGACAGATAGGAGCTGACATCTGCCAGTGCATTTAGTGAAATGTGTTCTAGCAGAACCATTCTGCTGCCTGTTTATTTCACTTTAATTATTTCCTTTGCATTTTACTTATTTACAGAACACAGAGTGAGATAATGGATTGTGGCTGCAGTAAGTGACATGCGGTGAAAGACCTGATTTTATTACGCTATGTGAATCCTGCACAGTTGCAGAACAGTCTTAGCAGAAACATGCTTGTCTCAGTTATAGCTGCAAGAAACAGAATGGTAGCGATTCTTGCATATCAGTTTCAGCTGAAGATGGAGCTTCTGGCATATTTGGGCTGATAGGATTGTTTTGCTTGTTATGTGAATATCTTGATAGATATTAGTGTAGACTTTAGTCTATACTAATTATTCTATGTCGCCCCAAAACCTGCTGACTTTAAACAAGGAACCACGAATGTCAGAGGCTGGTGCATAGAAACATGTTTTTAAGTAAAGTTCTTAAGACAATAACAGTCTCAGTCTGATGCAATACAAAACTAGGTCTTACAAAGCTAAAAGATCTCATACTTGTTGCGTCTACAAAATAATGATTTTATCAAATAGCTTACTTGTGAACATGAGTGCTTACACTGGTTATCACACATATAAATGGTTTTCATACAGTCATATCAAAACTACAATTAAAAAAACACATACTCAGCCATGAGCCAGACACTCTGGACAACACCATCTTCTGAGGGGTCCACCAGAGCTTTAAGATCTTCAATAGCATGGTCCAGCGTTCCAGGCTAAAATGTGCAGACAGCACAAAAATCATATTGATTAAGAATGACAGTTTATGTTGTTTTTATATTAAAGGCAAATTAGGCTGGGTCCCAATACACAGTTTTGTAGTGCTAAATGTAGTGCATAGTTTTAAAGAACCATTTTTGTGACTTTTTTAGCTGGGTCTAAATCAAACCTGAGGGGCAATTTTACATGTTATATGTTACATATTTCGGTGTGTACACCATAATCAGCAAATTTAACCAGCAAAAATAAACGATGACATGTGCATTCTATAGGTGAATTGGAAAATGTAAGCCAGTAACCTTTCATTACTTTTTCATAATGCTTGTAAAGAAAAAAATCTGTCTTCTTATTTCTCCAAAAATGTGTGCTTGGCACTAAGCAAATATGAGCTAATTTAAATTGTATAGTGAATTGTACTGTATATCAGAGAAAATAGGAACAATAGCTTTGAGGAATGCAATGAGAGATTCCATTACACCACTTACATGAACATGCACAGAACTAGGTCTCTGAGCTGCCCAACAGACACTATTTGCTAATCAAATATCCTCAGGTAAACTGAAGAAGTAGAAAGCAGGAAGACTCTGCAGGCAGGTGAAGAATATGCTTGACTCAGCATTGGCTGACATATTAACAGGCAGCATGACTATCATTGTTTGTTTAATGGGTTATTGAGCACATTCATATTTACAAAAGGTGCTGCTTGGCCGCAGTGCAGTCTATTAAACTAAGTCAAAGTGGTATGCTTGCAACATATTAATGATAATTAACAAATAAGAACACCAATTTACGTTTAAATAAATAAACATTATAAAGTTAGGACATTACCCTGAGGACAAAAAATCTCTTCAATTTAAACTGTTCCACAGACGATGTCCATTTTGCTTTGACCACTGCAGTACGTGGAGAGGTGTTGGTTTCCCCCCTCGCCTCTGGAGGAGGTGCACTGGGTTTTTCTGTTTCTGTGGGAGATTGTTGTTGGGGATGTGAGATGTCTGGTGTGGGAGACTTCTGAGCCTGTTGCTCCAAGTCCACAGCCTTAAATGACTCTGCGCCCCCTTCTGACATAGTGAACTGCAAAGAGTACATTGTTTAAAAAGCCATGATCAAACAAATACGTATTTAATAAAGTATAAATGATCTAAATACGTTTCTAAATACGTCATGAACTGATCCCAGTGTAGCCTACAGTGAATCGCTTGCTCTCAAGTGAGCTAAACAGACGCGCAATGACGACTTCTACTGAAATAGTTTGATTACGTTATGCAACGACAAAATACGTATCCAGATGCGTTTAAACCTCAACGCCAATAATAGTGTGACTAATTTAAAATGCGTGCATAAAATATAGTATCTTACCGGTGTTTATATAAGATATAGGATCTTACTTAGTGTTTTTTACTGGGCGGTTGACTCGGCGACAGGTGCATCAAGAACTATTTCCTGCTTCCGCGATGCTCAGAGTTTACAGCGAGCTGAAGAAATGGGCGTTGAAAAGAAAACGAAACCTCCCCATGCCAAATAACCACAACTGCCTCGCTCGGTCTCGTTCTCCTAAGACTTTATGATGTGCAGGTTTGCCAGCTAACAATAACAGGATTTTTTATGTAGAACTAATTAGTCCATACATCTCTTCACATCAGTTTGTAATTGTAGATACCTTGAATAACTTGAATATCAGACAGTGGGTAAACTATCTATCACTTCACTTTCATATCTTTGATACCAATAATTCAGCTAGCCTAAGCCACCCACATTTCTCTGGCCATACAAAAACACAAAAGCTGGCAAGCTGCATTTTTCTCGACAGCATTTAGGATTTAACACGTCTCTTAAATCTTTTGGCATGAATGGACATTGCAAAAATCATGCATGTTATTCCTGTTTTACGCTCCTGTTCCACTTTAGATGCGTCTTACCAAAAAGACCAATTCATGCAATAGAAACCCTCAAATATTCAGCTGAACAATTATTGGAGTGGGATGTTGGGGATTTCTTTCTTTTTGAGAATCGGGGCTTCCCACAATGCATCAAAGGGTTTCACCATTCAGGTGTCATTTTTCATTTCTTCTAATCGCTTTTGATGTGACACACTTCATGGCCACACAGTGTTCTTTAACTGCTCTGTTAGAGAGCTTTTCAATGGACGGGATTTAAAAAGAGGGGCGCATTAGCGATTTCTCTTTCAAAACAAATGATCTGTGTGTGTGTGAGAGAGGGACACTTTGTAATGTTTCTTTGTTTCACTTCCCCACTTGATACAATTAGATTCTATTTATATACAAGTAAATACACTCTGTAGCTTATGTGTTCCTTGGCATTCAGTGCAAGTCCAAGTTGCTTTGTCACAAACTCTTATTAGCTTACAAACTAAATATTGTGTCACTTATCCTATTATTCTAATATAATAGGCCTGCACTCTGCTAAGGCAGATGGCTTTCTAGGAAGGCCGACAAAGCATACTTCCCCTTTTCTTTTGACAAAATGTATTGTTTGCGGTTCACTAATCAAAGCGCACCTGGTACAGTCAGTAACGTGACTATTTGTTGTATTCCATAATGCAGATCACATGGGTCCATTCACATTATATAGACTGACATCTACTGCTGCCTTACTGTATTTCATTTTGTTATATGCCTTGATGTTTGTTTATCTATGTGCATCTAACATACGTGTAACACTGAACAGCTGAAACATAATGCAATACAATTTCCTAATTTAACTTCAGCTCTATAGACAAACACTGGAATTTGTTTCGGTTGGTAAATGACAGTAGCTTAAACAGCGCACAACAGGGAACGTGAGGTAATGTGAGACATTCTGGACTGTCAAACATTGTAAATTTAGCTCAGTTAGAATAAACAGGCTCAGTGCAGCTGAATGATAATCTCTACAAAAACACTGAAGCATGTTTTACCATCTGCTCAGCACAGTTGTTAATTTTCCTATAACCACCATGCCAGCACCATGAGATACACTGAAGTTGTTTGCATATAGGCAAATGAGACTGTGGATTTTCTGAGCAGAAAACCCCCATATTCCTCTTAACCCCTGTATGCTTGTTTACATGAAGACTTGTTTACATGATCGCATCGCCTTTATGTGCCTATGTTCTAATAATTTGACAATGCAAATTCACTTACAATATATACGATTTCCCTTTTGCATTGTATGTAACATGCACAACTACTGTTTAAATGCCTTACTGCACAGCAAAGTGTATAATGATCTTCTGTCTTCCACATACAGGCAGAGATGTGTAATTCAATTAAACATCTGCTTGTTTATATTTGTTGGGCCAGCTGCCAGTGAAGCTTAAATAAACTTTATGGCAGTGTGTCTGATTAGCAGATGTTGCTCAACAATGTGCACTCAACAATGTAAGAGCTGCATGCATTTGTGCAACTGTATTGATTTGAAGTGATGTACAGAGTTGACGCAGAGTGACCCTTATCAATTGTTATGTTGAGCTGGGGTGTATATACATGGTTATGAGGGCTCATTATCTTTGCAGTTAATGACTGAGCTTGATGATGTCCAGTCACAGTATAATGCACGATGCAGTAATCAGTCCCTTCTCTACATTTTTTCTATAATACAGATGAACACTGCCATCAATTGTTCAATCAATCAGTGCTATATTTTTCTTTTGTTGTTCAGTAAAAATATCAAAGCACACTTAGGAACAAGATACACTTACTTGAGAAGCATTGCACAGACTATTGAGACTTCAGAAAATGTATTGTTTTCGCTTGTTTTAAGCGTAAGTCTATTAATTACTACTATTTCAAATACTACTAAAAAACGTAGTAGGGTTTATGCTTAAAACTGAAAGCTATTTGCCAATGGGTAAGAAAATGCATATAATAAAAATATAAATCAGTACTATTTATATTATATTTATAATATAATTAAACAAGCCTTAAAATTATTTAATATTCTAATATACAATGCAATATTTTAATATTAAAATTACATATTCTGAAGCCAACGTATATTGTTTGAAAGGTCTTACATTTCTTAAATGGAAACTAAGAATAAAAGGATTTAGAAAATTAGTTTTTGCTGTGTACATCATGCTCTGCCTGCTGCCATTTAGGAGGTGTAGTCTTATTTTAGTTGGCAAGTAACATGCATTTCAACATGATCTCTGCAGGGACCGGGTGGGGTTGGTGTCCTATTTGTTGGGGGATCACATTCATCAGTAAGTGAAAATTAAGCATTATTGAAGTGGAACAAAACTGCATCTGTATTAAATTTCAGGCTAACTTGGCGCTTAATCATGCTAATAATACTGACGCCCATGTAACTAGTGCTTCCAATGTCGGCGAAGCCACCTTCTTCCTTAGCACATTGGCCTTCCTCTGCCCTGTCTGAAGCAGGTAGTTTTATGCTCATCCATCTGTATTCCACCTGGCCGTGTGTCACACCAACACTAGAAGACAAGACATGGGCAGACAAGCTACTGCACAAGGCAGTAACAGTATTCCTGTACACAGAGGGCCAGAACATTTGACCCATGCCATTCCTTTCGGAGTCCAGAGAGACCTCCTCTAAATGTCTTCTGACAACTACCTCTCCTGACTTCACCACCCCATAGTGAGCCAGTCCAGGAGGATACATAACCTTGCACAAGTCAATGTGACATCACTTAGTCTGTGGCAAAGGGACAGAATGCGACAAATATTGCAACACAATTCCAGAATTCCACAAGACCACAAATATGAACCACTTGAGAACTAGACTCTTTGTTTCCATTGAAATAATTGGATTTTTTCATTTCATTTAATGTAACAGCAAGATGGAATTAGAACTCCTATAAATATTACACGTCAGAACTGAATCACCTCGCTGTTAATAACTCCAATATCTGTTACTATTTATGCCACTATAGAATAGAAAACCCTGACATACTTTCGTTTTCCCAGTGTTGCCATATATAGACACTGAAAACGTATATGTGTTTTTATATGTCTGTGCTGACCTCTACTTTAAACCCCAGTAGGCCATCTCTCAACATTAAGAATAAAACACCACTAGCAGCGTTAGAGAAATACAGCTGGTCCCAATTCTAACACATTTGAAGAACTCAGTAGGACAAAAAAATCGGAGAATGGTCCCTGCGTTGGCCACAGGGTGGCAGTGTTCTCATAAGTTTGATTCGTACAGCGCAGGACAAAAACTGGGGAGGGAATATTTGCGTTGCAGCACTAATATGCTGTTGTTGACTTGCATTGACCTGAATAGATCAGGCCACTGCTCAGATGATCTGATCTGATTTGATCACTTGATTCCATAAAGCACACATCTTTACAATCCCACATAATGAAAATCCCTCATAATGATAAATCACTGTACTTAAAAGTATCAAATAATGAAAATAAAATATATAGTATAAAATGTCCCATGTCTGTCCCATCACCCAAATGCTAAATTTCTAAAGCAATGCAGTTTTGATCTATTGAGCACAACTGTCATAAACTAAGAAAGCAATTTAATATCAACGGCCTTTGAGCGTGTGCTGTTTGACCAGATTCTGTCTCAAAACTCCACTGCTATAGCAAGAAACATTGCTCTCTTGTGCACTGTACATTGTACATCTGATTTGTTTGCTATTATCCGGGCTATTCTTGCCTGTTTTCAGGTCAGTGCCAGCGCTGTGCTTATGTTCTTGACCCTTTTCAAGAAGTCCAAAAACTTAGATCATATCCTCTCTAATACGATTTCTGTTTATGCCTCATTTCACTCTGGCTTCCTTCTTATTGCACTGCCCCATATACTGTATTATCTCTCAGATGGGGGTAGGGAGAATATCGGACAGTTTGTTTGTCCTTAAACTTCACATTTTTATCCTTTTGTAGTCCCTTTTAAAGGAATTTTAGAAATCCTTTTGAGCAGGCAGGTAGTATACTCTAGTGAAATTAAGGCGCAGTGTAATTAACTTCCGTGTATTTAGAGGAATTTTGGAGTTTTTTATTCAACAGTTTCTCTTCATTCATGAATGATCTGCTGTGAGATGTGTTTTCCCTCTGAGGGAAATCTGAGCATACTGGCTCTCTTTCTCCAGTCAGATGATTTTATAAGTCTGCATTGTATCATTGTCAAACTCTCAATGCGCAGATACAACCTTTCAAACCCTGGTAGCAAAGTACATTAACAAAGTACATTAACAACGTGCGAAAGATATTAAAGGGTATTTTTAAAAGACAGGTACCGCTGTAAAAAGAATATTGTTTTCCTTCATTTACATCAAAATAAAATATTTCCTCTGAAACATGAAGAAGTCAGAACTGACATAATATGATTTGAAGAACTTCTACCTTTAAAATAAATGAGAAATGCCGGTGTGCACTGGAAGTACTCTACTGTGATGATAACAGTAGTCCAAGAATTTTTCCAAATGTTTCGAATAAGGGGATTACTCGGCATTTCTTGAGTTAACAACAGATGTCTGTGTTTTTGTCTGTGTATTTTAAGCCTGGTTGCCCAGTTGCATTCTGCTTCGCTAGGCCTGGGTTCCCCATGTGTTCGGACTGCTAGAGTTTGTAATTGTGATTTTGTGATCTTTCAACCTATTATGTACATTACTGAGAGTGTAGTGAAACCATGTGGTACAGCCAAATTTTAGCATTTGTCTGCCCGCTGCTCTTCTGCTTCATAGTTAATCAGTCAGTTAATCATTTCACTTTGCTATATTTTTCAGCAAAGTGAAAAAGTACAACAGCAGGAACAGAGCTAAGAGAATGATGAAACAGGCGTCCACTTAGAACGGAGAGTTTAACAAATCCTTACATGACCCTTGATCATCAAAGACAATCCGCGTGGCTCCCCCTCACACACACGTACACACATACTGTGCTCTGACATGGCCTCTCATCCCCGCAGGAGGGCATTAAAGTTTGAAACCGGATTAATAGCTAACTCGACTCACTGGCAAATTGAAAATCTCCAATCTCTGTATGTTTGCCTGATACATTCGGATGATGTACTCTGCATCTGCTGTTGCCCATATATAAGGGGTGTGCGTCTCTAAAGATAACTTTCCAATGTGTCTGATACATTTGGGGGATGTACTCTGCATCCGCCATTGCCCATATACACGGGGTGTGCTTTCCAATGACCTACTTTTTCCTTTAGGATTCTTCTGCATTGTTTGCTTGAAATGAAGACAGATGAAGGAAAACTGTTAATATTGTTTAGAGCATTTATTTAAGAAATCAGATTTGTTGCCTAAACCTTGTTTTTCTACTGATGAAAAGTCACAGAAGGTAAAATGATTTTGTGGCAGGTGTAAGGAGCACACCTGCAGCTACTGTGGGGCTCTGTTTGTTGACTGTTGTTGTGTTTCTGTGTCTCTTTTCCCTCTGGGACCCGATGCACGGTGAGACGCAGAGCAGGGCAGCAGTAAAAGGCAAGTCAGAGGTATCAGCACTGAGAAGATTGGTCTGACATGCTTGTCGGATTCTGTTCTGACCAACGAGGTTACCACAGGCAATAAAAAATGACACCTCCTGCGGTCTCCTCCTTCCTTCCTGACTCTTTCTTAGTGCTGTCGGTAATAAATGCAACCTGTCAACCTGAGTGACTGTGATATGTCCAGGAGCTCAAGATGAAAAGAACCTCAAGAAATTAGCAATCAGTCGT
>JAZGTI010020803.1:0-10457 GCA_036877585.1 Botia kubotai | reverse complement strand
ATGGGTCTGTAGTTTACTAGTTCCCTGGGATCAAGTTGTGGTTTTTTAATAAGGGGTCTGATAACAGCCAGTTTGTAAGGTTTTGGGACATATCCTAACACCAATGATGTATTATTAATACTATGTAAAGGATCTATAATTTCAGGCAGCATCTCTTTCAGCAACCTGGTAGGTATAGGATCAAGCATACATGTTGTTGATTTAGATGCTATGATTATTTTGACAGTTCATCCCTGTCTATAGGAGAAAATGACTGGAGTTGCTCCTTGGGCAGGTTATGATGCACATAGTCTATTGTATGTCTTAAATCACCTCCTGGGGTGAAGATTGGATGATTGATATCCATTTAATTTATATTTAGTCTTTATACAATTGAATAGCCATTTAATCATGCATATGTAGTGACCAAGTGTGAATACCTCCATATATTAAAGTATACTGTGTGTATTGTATGGATATCCCAACTTGACATTTTGGTAACTGATCTACTGTATAAAATGATTTCACGACAAATTAACACTTCATATGTTTATGGTAGTTCTGTACACACTGTACCTATACACAATGTATATGAATGTATACCAAATACTCCATTGGTTCTCTAACGTTCAACAATTCAGCCAGACAATGATCATTAAACCATATAGCTCCCATTCTTGTCTCCAAGTTTTTTTGACTTTATGGGCAAAAACATGTTGAGGAGAACAGCTGTAAGATGAAATAAAAATAAATCATGACGTGACATCTTTTTGAACATTCATGAGACGTTCCCTAACACTAACGAAACTTCATTTACAACAACTTCTAAAGAAGATTGATGATGATTCGTGAATACATTGTTGTTCTAATACTCTGAAGTATGCTGTGCACACTTTTTGTTAATAGGCTAAAAAAACATTACTGGTTCAAGAATAAACATGAAAATACTACATAAGCAACAACGTGTATGGGTTGAAGCACAACATTAAGACTACAAATAAAAAATACTTTTGAGTAACTAAAAAAATGAATGTGATCAAATCAAACTCAACAACTGCTCAATATAAATATAAAATAAACTCAGTATAAAAGTGGATTCAATAAAGGTTCTATAATTCTATAAGTTCTATAATACAAAAAAGGTTCTGTAATATTTCCCTACTAACTACCAACTAACTAGCTATTGGTGGAGAATCAGTTTTACTTTTGGGATATAAATGAGACTTTTTATGTAATTGACTTATCTTCCTTTTATGTAATTGACTTATCTTCCTTTTTATGTAATTGACTTATCTTGCTTTTTATGTAATTGACTTAAAACGCTATGACCAGTCTTGAAAAAAAGGAAATAGCTGAATAACTTGTAAGACTTGTCTTAGCAGTTTATGCAACCGGCCACATATAATATCTAAACCGCCTTTATTTTGCTACTAAAACTACTTCATTTAATTTACTTAAGAACGTTTGTAACATAGTTCTTCATGATGCTAAAAAAACCGTTTGGGTGAGTTCCAAAGAGCAAAATAATTTAGCCCACATGTAAGTGAGTCAAAAACATTACATCTATGAAATCCATTTTAAAGGGTAGACAATAAACGCACCTAGTAGTAATTATAGCGGCGTAATTTACCACAATCCTTAATTAATATGGAGACGTGTATCGTCACGAGAACCTCACCTGAACCTGAGCGTATGAACGCAGTATCTACAAAAACTAATTCAAATGTGTTCGTCGACCATGATTGACATCTAGCAAGGTGAGTGCAGGTGAAGGATAACCACGCCACGCTCTGGAGAGTATTTCATCGGAATTTAGTTTGTTCGTCAGCAGCAACAGGGAACACAAATGAAAACGACACACCCACAAACAGGTGAGCTGCTAAGGGTATTAATAGTCCGCATGAAACCAAGCCATCACCTTTCTGTACTCAGACAGTTGTATACACTTGAAACCCAAGGTAAGACACAGTTAAATAATTTAAATTGCGTGCTAACATTTGTTAATGTTACAGTTGTCAATTATTCGTTTCTGTTAGTTCATTGTGCATTAATGTTAATAGAAACAACTTATAAACTTATAATAATAAATGTTGAAATTAACATTAAGCATTTTTCATTGTTAATATTTATTGTTTTATTTAGATGATCGTCTTGCTACTATGCATCGCTGCTCTCCTGTGTCCCACCGTTTTCAGTGCGGACTCGGTAACGGGTGAGCGTAGCTGCATCATTCACTTTGTCAGGGACAGATCTGTTTGCATTTCCTTGAAATCTTTCAAATGTTTTCTTTAGGAATAATAATTAGTCAATAAGAGCTTGTGAAACCTGGAAATAGTTTTCATTTCTGATGCTTCACCCCAGTGGTTATATTTTTTAATACTGTCCTTTATCCCTAAACAGCATGGTGTTATCATAAACCAACATGCAGTAAGTGTCTCTTTATTATTCAAAAATCAACATAGGAATATAATTCTTGTTCATTAGCTAATTATGATTCTTTCCTCATCTTCATTTGTAACAGATTTTACCACCTGGCCCACAATTGCCCCACAATTCTGCAACGGATCAAAGCAATCTCCCATTAATATCGTAACTTCAGAAGTTAAGGCAAATCCCAACCTGACCTCATTTAACTTCAATGGTTTTGATGACAACTCAACCTTCCTTTCAATTGGAAATCTCGGTGACTCAGGTACGGGTGCTGTCTAGTGGGAACATTTTGCTAAATGATGAATTGACTGATAGTTATTGCATAATTTACATTTTTTTATTTAGTATATGCTTTTATCCAGAGTCACTTACAAATGAGAAATGCTACAACAAAAGTGAATTCTAGGGGGACAGTAACATGATAAGTGCTGCAATACAATGTTTCCGGATTTTTTTTATCCCCCCTTCTTCAAAGAAGCAAATAAAGGAAAGGAGGGGAGAGAGAGTCACATAGACCTATGATTGCACAGGTCTCTCAACCTGTTTGGCCAGGCTTACTCTAAAACACATTTGCTGGACCACCTTGATATATATTGCTGCCATGGCATGTATCCATGGTCCATGCAGATTTGCATAAGTTATGTGAATAAGGATGGTGCTGAGCCAGTACCAGATGCTTAACATCACACCTTGCGCAACACCTTGTGCAAGTTACTAATAACTTTATTGTCATTTTAGTGCTAGTCAGTTTGGACGGTGATAAAATGAAAGTGGGGGGAGGTGCCCTTCCAGGTACATACACCACTGCACAGTTCCATCTCCACTGGGGTGATGGCAACTCTGTGAATGGCTCAGAGCACACTGTGGATGGCAAACAATATCCAATGGAGGTATGAATGGAATAAGAATTATGTTTGAATAAACAAAATTATGCATATGTAATCATTTGTTCTTGTTTGTACTCTAATTTTTTATCTTAGTTGCACATTGTGAATATCCATTCAAAGTACAATGGTAGTGTAAAAGCCGCAGTAGCTGCTAATGACCCCGAAGCATTAGCTGTCCTGGGTTTCTTTATTGAGGTGAGTAATCCTTCATTTATTTTACAAAGAGAAGGCAAATGCAGACCTAAAATTAAATATGTACTGTAGTTTCATAGTTTATAGGCATTTGTGCATATATTATATGTACTTGTGTTTAACCGATAGGGAACCAAAACAACAAATAGATCAAAAAGCTGGGACACTCTAACATCTTATTTGTCAAACATCACTTATTCAGGTAAGAAAATGGTTTTGTCAGTAGTATGAAGGTATTTTGTGCGCTTATTTCAATGAGATATGTGAATCTTCATTCATTTATAAAATTTATTAAACATACCCAATTTAATAGATTGGTGATTTCCTGACACCTTCTTGAAACTTTGAATTTTTAGGTAATGTAACAGTCGACATCATGAACCAAATTACAATGGACAGTCTGCTTGAAGGGGTAAACAGGACCAAGTATTACCGTTATAACGGCTCTCTAACCACACCCAGCTGTAATGAAATTGTGATCTGGACAGTGTTTAAAGACACCATTAAGATTAACAATGACTTGGTAAGTCAAGGATGTCTATGATAAAGAATTAAGATCATATAAATAACATGTTACTATAATAGAATCGTATTGTATCTATCCTCTGAGACAGAATACATTAATATTAATTTATCTTTTCAAACAGATTCCTCTCTTCAGCAAAACTATTAATTTCAAAGAGACAAGCGCCACAGTTTTAAATACAAATAACTTCAGAGGTGTTCAGAGCTTGAATGGTAGAATTGTGATGTCACAGACCTCCGCAGCATCTTCATCAGCGATTGCTTCTACTTTCTGCATTTTCATAATATTTCTCTTCTCCAGTTTATGCTGGCTGTAAAAACTTGGGAAAACTTGATGAGGAAAACATACACACTTAAAGCTTTATGATCTGATTTTACATTGTTTGTTGGGTTTATCATGTATGATTATGGTTGATATCCTCCATACTGTGTAAATACTGTGACTTGTTTAACTCATTACTTGTTTGTAAAAACAAGACTGAAGATATTAGTTAATGATATTTACTGATCTTATTTCATCTTATTGTTTCTACCTGTCTTAAACGCACAATCTGCTGTCTATCTATAACATAATGAATTACGTTATTATTTACATTCATCTGGTGTAAAACACCTAATGTTAAACAGTTGGAATCATAAAGGCTGCTAATTAAATATACTGTATGGCGATTATTTTGCATCTGTAAATGTTTAATATTTAACATTGCGCTTATTACACTCATTATTATATATGCTTAGCTATGACATGCCCAAGTCATGTCATAATAAATGTCATCATTTGTCAAATGTCATCAAGTCAAAATAAATGTTTGCTGGTTAATAACAAAATGTGTGTGATTTACTATATTACTACTACTACAAATAATAATAATAACCTTTTGAGTCTCTAAATTTGAACATCTGTTTTATATTTCAAATCAAATCACTTTTATTGTCACATCACCACAGCACCTGTGCCTAGGTGAGTGAAATCCTTGGGAGCGTGCTCCAGACAGTGCAGGGACAATTTACATTTAGACAGTTACATACCTACAGGTTTATAAAGAGTGAAACTGTGAAACATTAGAGTGAAACATTTCTGTGGAGGAGGCCCAGAGAGGGTCACAACTGAGAAATTAAAAAGCTAGTGCTATGAAACCATAGCAACATGTTGGTTTAACAGAACTGTCATTAGCGGTGCCCCACTGGTGGCAAAGTGATAACTTTGGGAGATGTCAGATCTTAATGTCAGATCATTATAGGTTATTTACATGATGGTCACATATAACCTATATTCCCTATTTGTTGGTGCCTGAAAATATACTCCGGTGTAAAGAAAGCAGCTTTCTCTAATTACCGCACAACACTGCTGTAAATGATGCACAAGGCATTTGAGGACTAATTTGCTATTGTTTGTAATGTTCAAGAGCATTACCTATTTAAGTCCATTTTTCATTTAAACAAAATGAAACAGTTGTAGGTCACTCATACAGCATACCAATGGCACTTTGCTTCTGGCAACAGGCAATATGCAGACCTGGAATTGTCAGAGCCAAATTGTATGCCTACAGTTGTAACGGAATGGTGTTTGCAGCGACGGAGTAACGATGACGAAGGAGCGGAACGAGGAGTAATTGACAGAAAGGTCTTTAATAACGTGACAACATACAAACACTAACCGTAATTCAAAAGGGAGGAGAAACAACAGATGTACAGAAGCATTGTTCGGTCAATACAATCCACAGGAATATAACTCACAATAAACCACAACAATTCACAATAACCGACAAACATGACAGGACAAGGGAGAACTTAAATAGGAGTACAAATGAGGGTAAAACAGGTGATTGTAATTCATTAACCAAACAGGAAGTAAACCAAATAAGGCAAAACCGGAACAAAACAGGAAACTACAAAATAAGAGAACTGTTACAGAACTCGTAACCATCGTAACACGGCACGTCCTTACGTTGTAGAAGACACAACCGAGGGAGGGGGTGGGGCTGGGGAGGAATGTAGACAGGAGACCATGGTGGCGTTGTTGGAGGGAGAAGCCAGGGTGGAGACTTGAGGAACCAAGTTGGTGTTGATGGAGGAAGGAGCCAGGGTGGAGACTTGAGGATGGAGTTGGGACAGGAGGAGCCAGAAGGTACCCAGAACACAACCAGGAATTCGACCCACAATGGAACCGATGGAGGGAGGAGCCATGGTGGAGAGGAAGCCGATGACTCCATGGGGCCAGAAGGCAGAAGAGCCTGAGAGACGGAGAGCTGACGAGCCAGGGTGACGTTGAGAATCCCGAGGGCCAAGGTGGAGTAGAAGGCTTCGGCGACCGAGATGGAGGCGGAGATCCGGAGGGACGCGGTGAAGCCAGAGCAATGGAAGACTGAGAAGGAGCTGGAGGGAAGGAGGAGTCCAACAGAGCCGGTGGGATGGAGTGACGTGGTGGAGCCGAAGGAGCAGAGTCCAGAGGAGATGGTGGGACAACAACTGACCAAGGCGGAGCCGGATGAACAAGAGAGCCCGGTGGAGCTGGTGGACCGACGGACAATGGTGGAGAAGAGGGAGCTGGAAGACACAGTGAAGCCGCAGGGTCATAGGACCGAAGAGGAGTCTGGGCGCTGGAGGCAGAGCTGAGGGATCTTCCATCCTCAGCATAGATGTAGCTGGAGACAGACAGACCCACAGCGAGCCCACAACACCAATGGTGAGCTGAGGGTGAGCAGAGGGCTGACAGGCTCCAGCAACAATGGAATTGGGGAGAGAGACAAAGGAATGAGAGTAGGTGGGAGAGGGTGGTTGGGTGGGATTGTATTAAACATTGACAGTTCTTTTGAAATTGGAGAAATGAGAATTTCAGAACTAGAGTCCAGTTTGTACTCACCCCCAGTGGTGGTGTCATAGGCAGGGTCTTCCAAACTATCCTCGTATTCCACGAGTACATCTACCGTCTTATGCAGTCGGCTCATGCACCTGTTCGGACATTTCATACACTCTGGCTCCGGGGCGATCCACCTCTCGGTGGCATCGGGCTCTGGCTCTCCATCTGCGGTGGACTCAGGCTGCTGCTCCGCATCGCGGGGTGATGACAGGCTGGGTTTCGGGTTGGTGACAGCCACATGATGACCCGGGGCTGGACTTTGAATCTGTTAACCATAGAGCTAGGTTAACGTAGCTAGAGTCAGAGTCCACACCGGATCTGTGCGTGGCATGACGAAACGGTAAAGTTCGTCCAGCCCGCACCAAAATACCCCCATTAAGGTGAGGTCATCACACACAGAGTCAAAGGCAAAGTCCAAAAACTCTTGCACAAAATTCTCCATGTGTCTGCCATTTTGTTAAGGCAGCGGGTCCATGATGGAAAAGGAAAAAAAATAGAAAATTAAAAAAAAGGAAAAGAAAAACAGAAAGGGAAAAACACAACTGTACTATTGTTTTAGGTCGGTTATTCTGGAATGGTGGTTTGCAGAGACGGAGTAACAATGACAAAGGAGTGGAACGAGGAGTAATTAACAGAAAGGTCTTTAATAACGCAACAACATACAAACACTAACTGTAAATCAAAACAAGGGAGGAGAAACAACAGATGTACAGAAGCGTTGTTCGGTCAATACAATCCACAGGAATATAACTCACAATAAACCACAATAATTCACAATAACCGACAAACATGACAGGACAAGGGAGAACCTAAATAGGAGTACAAATGAGGGTGAAACAGGTGTTCGTAATTCATTAACAAAACAGGAAGTAAACCAAATAAGGCAAAACTGGAACAAAACAGGAAACTACAAAATAAGAGTCCGGGAACGGTTACAACAGCTAATATTTCTCATTCATATATGTAATGTGCAGTGGCCCGGTTCACAGGGGTGAAAGGACATTTGACAGATCTATTTACATTTTCTTAAAATTTTAAAAATGTTTTCTTTAGGAATAATAATTAGTCAATAAGAGCTTGTGAAACCTGGGAATAGTTTTCATTTCTGATGCTTCACCCCAGTGGTTATATTTTTTAATACTGTCCTTTAACCCTAAACAGCATGGTGTTATCATAAACCAACATGCAGTAAGTGTCTCTTTATCATTTTAAAATTAACATACATCAACAGCTGCTAATGACTCCGCAGCGTTAGCTGTCATGGGTTTCTTTATTGAGGTGAGTAATCCTTCATTTATTTTACAAAGGGAAGGCAAATGCAGACCTAAAATTAAATATATACTTTAGCTTCTTAGTTTATAGGCATTTGTGCATATATTATATGTACTTGTATTTAACAGATTTCAGCTTTAAGTTAAAATTAAGAGGACAGGTCTGATTGTGCTCTTGTCCTGGACTCCCTTCTGAGTGTCACTCCACTGTACCACTTTACATTTGATGTAAGACTGATGTGTACTGGCAGGAAGAGGAATGTCTGTTAATGTCTTGCTGTCTGTCTTTAGTGTTCTTTTAGTGTTTTAAATTTTTAATTATCATTTGTTCTCAATTTGTCTAATGCTACTTTTAACAAACTGTTACAAATGTTGCAGCGTATAAGTGCAAAGTTCGGTAATGGTAATGGTAAAATTCAGTAATGTCTACCTCAGCTCATTGATTGCCTGCCACTGAACTGGGTTTTTAAAAGCATTCTTGCAGATCAGCACAATTAGTCTTCCAAATTAATGTGTATGATATTAAAGCAATTATGTGAAATTTATATTTCAAAAGGCTAGCTCAAATGTTTCTCTGGCATTGGATAATGGCAGGAAGCAGGGTAAAAATCTGTTTATTTTAAATGTTAGCTTTATTTAAATGCTTTCATTTACTTCACAATAAATGTAATATTTTCTGTTAAATATGTATCCTAAAATAATCCATGTGCAGGATGATGTGCTGCCTGAGGAACTGTCTGATTTATACATAATTTTTCAGCATAATCAGTTTCAGGCTATTATCTACATGTCCAGGGAACTGAGTATTGCAATATTGTGATTAATAATGGAATATAAATGACTAAATTGACATGCACAAAAACTGGAACCCGGGCAATACTGTATGTTGGCCAAAAAAGTACCTGTTTGGGGAGTATGTAGTATGTGTGAACGCTGCTGTCAACCTAAATGTTTGTCAAACACCTGTGCCAAACTGGCCTTAATTACCTGCCGCTCTTACTCATCTAACAATTAATGGTTGTAATAAAGTTTCCCATTAAGTAATAGAACATTAAATTGTTTTTATTATCTTATTTTTATATTATTGCAAAATGTTATTTTAAATGTTCTAGGAACATACTCCATACATCATGTTCTAATATTACTGCAAGAACACTTTCATTTCACTGTTGGCTGGGTGGGGCCAACACCTGTCTCAATTAGATTAGATTTTGGCATTTGTCATGCCTTTTCATGTATCATGACTTTCAAACCTTAATACAGGAACCAGGTGTAAGCATTAAGAAGGACCTGTGAAATTCATTTAACTAATGATAAACTAACACACACTAACAAATCTGTTAAAATTGAGCCCAGCAAACATTTTTGTTCTGGAAACCACACCTAGGCTAAAACAAATAATGTTACCAAGATATGTCACCAGTTCACCATGTCAACAGTTTTAAGAATTTATTTTGAAGTAAAATATATCTTAATTTTACCAGCAAAATGCATCGTAATGAATTGTAGAAATGGTAACCGATACGTATAATGATTTTTACTGTGGAAAAAAAATCACTTCTAACGTGAATAGGGTATTGGAATGTGAATTGTAATTAAGAATTGTGAATAAGCGATTAAGAAACGTATAAAAAGAAATGACTGATTCCCTTTCTAATGTTTCGTTAATGTTATTGTTTTGTTCTGTGGGAAAGAACTGTGAGTTTTCAAATATTGTGAATAGATTTGGCTGAAAACTACATAACAGAAATGGGCTGGAATAGTGTTTGCATTTCTTTCTTTATTTCCTTTGTTTTGTTTTTAGATGAATGCTTTGTTTACCAGCTTAGCAGCTTATTTGTTACCCATGGGACACAATGCACCAGCCTCTGTGTAAGTGACGGTTAACACTCGATTGGCTTCATTCACATGCTCAATTTGGTTTAGGCCCATTGTCGTTTCGCTGACTAATGCTGCGCTATTGTATAGTGTGTTCTGTTTCAAATGTTTCATTTTTTCCAGTTTGGTGTTGTTCCATGCCATCATGTTGCAAGTATGCTTTAATTTTTAATCTAAAATTGTAAATTACAATTAAGTTAAATTGCAGTTACATTAAATAGAAGACATAACACATGAGCTAAAGGTAAATCACCTTTAAAATAATTAACTTGCTATATTAAAACAAGTAATTAGCTTCGCTAATTTCTTAAAAGCAGTTAAAATAAAACATTTAAAAGGTTGTGATAATAGGAACTATTGTTTTAACTGTTAACTGTGTTCACTTCCTGACCTTGTCTGTTGACCATGCTCACTGCATCCCATGCCTGGGCGAGT
>JAZGTI010020802.1:0-10457 GCA_036877585.1 Botia kubotai | reverse complement strand
AGCTCACACAACACAAGGAGAGAAAGAGTGTATTATCTCACAAACTCATACAGAATCAGACCGAATGAGAGAGGAAGACTGACTCTAATTAAACTGATTCAAACCAAACTAAACCTAACCCAACCAAACTAAACCTAACCCGGATCATCGCGGCCCGAATCAAACTGTTAAAATCATGCACGGTTTAACAGAATTTGACATATAAAAAAAGCATCTTAACATTATTATTTTTAGTCTTTTTGTAAAATTAAATGATGTATTGTCTTTCTACAATACAGAAGAGAAATCACACGGGCATCAGAGTAGAGATGCTGGGTAACCATCTCTGGCATATTTCAGACAGACAGGAGCTCAGTTCTCTGAATCTGTCAGATAAAGACGACCCTGAGGTGCTTCACCATGACTCAAAATGTCAACATCAACCGCTAACAACATCCCTATATAAAGAAGCACATGCACACTTCAGCTTCCAAAGTCAAAATCCTCGCTCTCCAGAGTCCCAACAGCTGCCAAAACAGAACGTCTTAAAGGTGGAAACAGGGCGACCATCGCCACCTCTGCAGCATCACTACAAAACAAACAAGGAACGCGGGTCGTCTCACTGCAGAACGTCTGCACAGTTCAGCTCTCTTCGAAGCGATAGCAGACAGACAGATGAAGACAGACAGAATCGACCAGAGGGGAAACAGAAGGATGTTCMCYGTCCTGTTTMMACCTCCAGAATTGAATCAAGGAGAAGAGAGAGAGACATGTGAAGCGTGTGTAGAGTGAGACAGGGTGAGGGATTCCTCCATCTGACTCTGCTTGACATTTAACTGCCTGTCAGCATTCATCAGAGCCAGAAAACTGAAAGCAATGCAGGTTTTTAAAACTCCATCTACACTGATCTGAATTTAATCTTAACAAATGTGAATCCGACAGGACTATGAATTTAAAGCTGTAAATCTACACGAGCAAAATGGAACAAATCTAACATTTAAATCAATCACATCTGATTTGAATCCGATCTAAACAGATCTCCGCAAACACACAGACATCTCTAAGAGTGTGGCAGTTTTGCACTTAATGTACATGCCAACTGTGCTGAGATCAGCAGTAAGTCTAAAACAGACACAAAAGTATCCAGAATCATGGTTAGTGGCTGGTCTGAGATCAGCTAACAGGAAATTTATTTGCTCCAGATTGCCTGTTTGCACTAATTGATTGTTTTACATCCTCTGCCCGGCACCTGGCAACCAGCGCCCGGCAACAACACCCCACCCCTCACATCCTGGCAATGCGGTCACAACATGTGGTGGGCAGATGGAGTGACGTGTATGCCAGGGTAAGTTGTGCATGCAGGGTTAAGTGTAATAACCGCAGCTGCACGCCAGACGCCTCTTGGCCCGTAAAACATCCTTCCAGGATTTTCATACACGCTCGCATTTCTCATTACAGCATCGCTGCCAACAGTCTCAAAACTAAATCTAAGAAATAAACAAAAACATCTTCAGAGCCGCTCGATAAATAAACTAGACTTTTACAATTTGGTGCAGAAAATGAAAGCAGTGCCTCGCTGCCATGTTAGGGTGTTGCCAGGACATCACTATGCAGTTACTAAGGCATTCCAAGCTGTTTTTAGCACGTTTCTATATGGTTGCTAGGCTATTCTGGGCGGTTCCCAGGGTGTGGCTCAGTGGTTGCTAAGATGCTCAGTGGTTTTAGTGCATTTCTATACAGTTGCTAGGACATTCTAGGAGGTTGCTAAGGTGTTTCAAGTTCCATAACAGACACACACTCAAAAGTTGCTTTAATAGCTTATTTTTAAATAAAGCTATTTACTGCAGCATTTAAAAAGGCAGCACAACGCTTCACGCCTGTAAACCACAACACCAGCAGTTAAGTGTGTTGCTGTCTGAACTCAACGATACTTTTACAACCGTGAGTTTCCAAGCAGCGGTTTGACCGTGTGCACGTGCTAAACCGTTCTCTTTTAAACGTCGCTACGTGCACACGTGCAGAAACTCACAGTCTTGAGACGATCTGTGTTTGAAGGTGAAGCGCAGGTGACTCCGGTTCACATCTTCAATCGGTATCGCGACCTGCAACAGAGAGAACGGCACGTTAGATCCGTCTCATGTACTGTACGCAAGACGACCTTAAAGTGACAGCCTTGGACAGTAACAAAACTTTAAAGGTCTTGAATATTAATAAAAGATATAAATCTGGATCAAAACAGACCCTCGAGCAGGGTGCATTCTGTGACCTTTATCCTGAACTTTAGGGCTCTCCTTTCAGATTCTGAATATATAAAGAGCTCATCAAATCAAACTTAAGAGTTTTGTTTTGTTAGCTCTGAGCATCTGTATGCTAGTTTACTCACTGACAATATTAACTTTTAACTAGGTTAACTCTTTAGTATGTCCTATCCTGTTTCAATAGTGAATACATCAACAGAGGTAAAATAAACTACTGAAACATTTTCATACGTTTGAATAAATAAAATCTTCTCTATAAGCAGAACAGACCAGTGAACAATGAGTGTTACCTTGATGGTTTCAAACCAGCGTGGCTGTTTGACCTGGTAGTAAATGACTGATTTATACTCCAGAATGCCTTCATCTCCAGCGCCAGGAAATATCACATTCTGAAGAAAGTAAATATGATATGAAAGTAAATATGCAATTTGTTAGAAAGCCATTAGATTTTAAATAATATTTTGTTGGCCAATATTTTGTTATTCCAAATTCTAAATTGCCCAAAGACAGAGAAAACAGCTATTTAAAATGAGTTATTAAAAGTAAATGAGAAAGTGTTTGTGAAATTAACTTTTGTTCTGATCAAAGTGCAGAATGACAATTACAGAAAAACACTGAAAGACATTTAATTCGGTATTTTAATGTATTTTAACCGCTAGCCTGTATGTATGAGTCAGAAGTCTTATAAACGTACACCAAATATAAGTCATGGCACAACACACATGATGTTTGTAAATTAAACATTATTTTTTAAATGGACAGAGACAAAAATAAGACCTGATTCTCGATCTACCGTCTCTTCCGGTGTAGATTTGAGTTGGCACTGAAAACATTTACATCAGAACCACGTCAGAACCACGTTTTTCGGCAGAAATGCTTTAAAAGGGGCTGGGCTAGTCAAAGGTTGAGTATTTAGTCGACACTGAGCACTGAGGCTTAAACAGATTGTGTTTCTCTCTGTCACACACAGAATAACTGAATCTGATTTGCAGCCAGATCAGAAACTAAATGAGATGAGAGGTGACAGATATATGAAATATTAATGGGGGCAATTCTGCCTCCCTGCTGTTCTGAGGGGCAAAAAACCCAGTGCGTTTTATTTTATTTCTTACCCTTCTACACAGTGAGGAACAACATTTATCTCACACACACACACACACACACGCCTGTCAAACACTGACAAACACACACACGCTACAACTGACAGGCACCAATTATGAGCTATAATTGACCAGCAATCCAACTGCTGAGAGCAGAGAGAGAGAGAGAGAGAGAGAGAGAGAGAGGGAGAGAGAGAGTGTGTGAGCAGTAAAAATCAGTAAGTTAAAGTGGAAGGTGAATAATAAATAGACAAAAAAGATAAAATATTAAAAAGCAACAGAAAAAATAAAACGAGAGGAAGGAGAAAACGATGTCCCTGAAGTTGTGAAGTGTGCGATGTGTCCATGTCAGCAGAGTCCATCACAAAGACAGTGAGTGTGTGTGTGTGTGTGTGTGTGTGTGTGTGTTTAAAGTTCATGCACAAGTTCAGCTCTGTGGACAAAAACGTGCCATAATGCAGATTACCGCAGAACAGAATTTCCATTCATCCGTTGAGTTGTTTTTTCTAAGAAAAATTTTGTTTTGCGGTTACTTGTCAACGTAAATACATCAAGCCAGTGTTTCGAGGGGTTTAAAAGCAAAAACAAAGTATTTTTTCATGACAATTTTTACAAAAAAAAGTATTTGAAGTATTTGCTGTACAGTCTAAATCGTTACAATGGGACTATTTTTCCAGGAGGATAAACATCAGATTATGGGTCACTTGTAATTTCTGTGGCTGTAGTTTTGAAAAGGTGTGTAAAATTACCTCAGTTGCACTTCATCAACATTATGCTACAAACATTGTCAACAGAGCCTACAGTAATTTGTAAAGATGTTGCACAGACTCTGATGGTACCTCCAGTCTCTTGCCATCTTCATCATGGACAGACATGGTGACCTCCACGTTCTTGGGCGTCGTCTTACTGCCTTTATCAAAGTCCCCCTGGACCAGGGTCACGTAAATATCATTGCGAACATCACCTGAAACAAAGACACAAGGTGCCGTGTCTGATATGCTACAATGCTAATGGGTTGTGGGTAGTTGCCAGGGTGTTTCTATGCAGTTACTATTTTTTGGGTGGTTACACACTGGACCAAGAGCAATAGATAAAGGGCTGGATAAAGGAGCAAGAGAGATCCATTTTCCATGATCTTAGAAGATCTTACGGGCTGATGGTGTTACCTGGCATGATGATTTCTGGGAAGCCCATTTTGCGAGCGACAGCAGTGGACCGGTCCACCAGGTGAGGGAAATCTTTACGAATCTGATGAATGTCACCTGGGAGCAACTTCAGTGTGACCCACAAACCTGCAGGTCACAGGAAGGGACACACACACGCACACACACAATCAGACACACTCACACTTTGTTCAGTGTGTGAAGGTTCATACAGTACCTCCCTGGACAAGGTGAATAAAATCTGCATAAAACCGTGACTTCATTCATGTGCTACAGTAACCAAGTTACCCCCCCAAACATCAGAGTGAACTTCTTTTATGGTTGTTTTGATTCAAGGAGTGCACGGGTCAAAGGGAAATTCCAATATGGCGGCTGTAAACGTCTACAGATCATTAAGCTCTGACACCTCTGAATGAGGTACAGAGTCTGAAAGCATGTGAATTCAGACACACTCCTTGTGGAAATGACTTTATTTGTGCCTTACAGCCCAAAGGGACTTAATTCATTTTAATTATTAAAATGAATTCGTTATCAGCCATCTACGGAAAATAATTAAGAACTCTGGATTAGTTTAATTGCTGACAAAATACCCCGCAGGAGGAAACATGACTGAGCATTTATTTAATTTGCAGGCGAGGAGATTATTGAGCTGGATTGTGTGGCGAATGTTTTCACACCAAATTTACATTAAGTATTAAATTGAGCAATCTCTGAACAAACACATTAGCAAATACAAAAATCTGAGCAAAGTCTTTAAAATGATGAAGTATTTTTTGCGTCGTGACATTTTCATGACAATTACGCACATTTAAACCCTGTGTTCTCATATAACTATAATGTACTTTATCATAGCGTTCATTGTGCTGACTTTAATTTATGCTGAAGAAGGACTTTTGTGTTACAGTAATGAGATCTGTGAGAATTGTCATTCAAAAACGTTCTCGCCAGTTTATCTGTGCAGGTTATTGGGCAGATGACTGAAATTGTATTTGGGTCCCCTTTGATCTTTTGTACCCACAATGCATTGCATGTCACCTCTAGGCCGCCGCGATAAATCGTAAGCTAATCGCTCTTAATGACCCAACCTCCATTACCCTCACTGCTGTTACTGATTAACCTTCAACATAAATAACCAGAGGGGTTATTTATTATACAGTCGCGTTAACCAGGAAGTCCCAAAAGAAAATAACCTTGATGTGACTGTGTCACCTGACTATATAAATCCAGCTTTTCAGTTTTCAGCTTTTGGTCTGATCCTCGACTCCAGTTTCACTCCATTTATCCAAATTTATCCCAAAAAGCTCCCCGTCGTTCAAGCCACTACACGAGTCACGTGCTGATATTCGAGTTGTGTATTCTAACGTGATATCTCAGCTAGCAATTTTAGGCTGTAGGAACGTTTCCCTTTAACATTTCCATGAAGTAACAAAGACGTTAAAAATGTTACTTTGAACATTCTAAAAGGAACCAAACGTACAGTTTTTCAGATGTTGTATAAACGTTATGCTTGGTCATAACAACGTTATTCGAATATTTTAAATCTAATTTCTGTCATTTCTGTTTTTAAAATGTTTCACAAACTACTTATGAATAACTTTTTGATATAGGATACACATTTAAAAAACGCTCCACTAACATTGCAGCACAAACATTAGCCAACGTTCTGAGAACGTTACGTAAGCCGGGATGACACCAGCGCATCCAGTTGGACTATGGCGGGTGATAACGCATTCCTCTCACGGGGAAGCTGCTTCTCCTCATGCAGAAACATGATGAGAAATCAACAGGCGACAGATGCTGAAACTCATGCATGTTAAAACTAATTCAGCTCAAACTAATTGTGCTCAATAACGCTGCCGATTCTAAGATTTCAGGCCCCTTTAGATTCTGAAATATTCTCTTGGCAGGAACTTTGATGTGCAGTTTGATGTTATCTGGGACAGCCTGTCTCAATCTGCCCAGATCAGATTTTAACTCTGCACATTTTTAACTGGGCTATAAAATGATACTGCAGCGTGTTTCCAAACGATGACAGCTAAACCACAGCTAAACCTTCAACAAAACAAAAACGAGCGTTCTCAGATCGCACTGGACTGAAGGATTCTACACGGTGCCAAACTGTGTTTCGTTCTACACAATGCTGCACGCTCAACTGTTCTCTGAGACACCAAAATGAAAGGATAACACGTTACATTTTGCAAACAATAAAATGAAGGCGGTTCGCTGGTTCGTTGTGACTTTCCATTATATTAATTTTCTAGCCTGGTGACCTTTACCTTGACCTTTGTGATTGACCTCTTTGGCAACGATGACCTTGTTGATGACGGTCTGGAGGAAGTCGTTCTCGCCCGCCACCCTGGGTGAGAAACGTGAGATGTTCAGCTGTCTGTGCCGAATGGCGTCATCCAACGCTAGCCTGGAGTTCACACGCGACAGGCAACACGCCAACGGGAGGAGAAGAAGAGAAGAACAGAGGGATAGTAGCCACAGAGAGCAAGAGAAGGGTGAACATGAGCAGAGGAGAACGAGGAGAGATGGATGAAGGAGAGAGAGGGAGGGAAAACACCAAACAGTGATACAAATACCATGACAGGGGACAAAAAGCCATTTTGTTAGCAAACAGTAATGCGGGATGGGTGACAGGAGAGACACAGAGAGATGCTGTAATTCAAGAACTGAATCCTTTATTTCACCCAAACAGATGAAGCCTGAAGCAAGTTACCCTGCTTCTCTACACACACGCCTGACATCTGACACAAGCCGATGCGAAACACAGGCCCTTCTTAAGAGATCAGAGAGAGGAACATCGGCCTTAACAATTCTGTCATCGTTTACTCCCCCCTCGTGTTGTTCAACACCCGCCTGGCTGACTTTCTCCTGCGCAACACAAAGGAGACGAGCTTTGAACAATGTTTGTCCCACTCTTAAAAACACAATGAAAGCACACGTGGGTGTACGCTATCGAGCTCCAAAACAGGCGCGGCTATAAATTTCAGTCTAACACAGCTATCATAGCTTCGGAACACAATTTAATACAGCGCGCAGGTCATTCAGAACGTTTTATTGACACTTTTATGGTGTCGTCTGCCATTTGTGGAGCTCAACGGCATCTGTCCACATTTGCTTTCATGGGATTTGATCTTCTCTCAAAAATCATGCCAGCTGGAGCACCATGAAGGTGAGTAGAAGATGACGAGAAGATTCATTTTCAGATTCAATAGTATTTTGACACTCCTCGATTCTTGCTGCAGTGATGAAGAGCTGAATCAGAGAAACTGGTTGCTTTAAAATCAGTTTAAAATCACAGGCTGCGTGTCCACTGACGTTCATGTAATGATGTTTACATAGAACGAACGCACACAAATAAGCCGAGCAGAAATCAGAAGATTGTACAGACGCACACACTTGCATGCAAATGAACGTCAGGCATGACTCTGCATGACCTCACAAACGGTGCATTAACTTACTGATCAGCTGGTACCAAAATGACTTTAAGGGACTCGAAGGAAAGGAAAAACACGTTATGATTTTAAAGAGTAAAAGAATACGATGCACATACATGCTGGCTGATTATGTTCTATATAGAGTGAGGTTTGAAATGAGGAGGTGGTGAAACTCAAAGCCTATTCACACCAAGAGCAACAAACAAATCCATATTAGCAAAACATGCTGCAAACAAAAGCCCACCCGTATAAAATTTCATAAATTATATGTAATCAATAACAGTACAGTACAGTACTCTTATTATCGGTACAGATAATCTCACTGATATTATTGGGAAGGATTAGCGATGCATTTCTCACACCAAAAATCATGCTTGGTGTGAATAGGCCCTATGGCAGGATAGGCAATTTCGAAGAGTTTAGCGATAGCAAGCTAGCTTTGAAAGCATGAGATCCCGCCCTCCTTTCAGAGTGCTTTCCAAAGCCACGCCTCCAACAGCAGTCAGTGTGCAGAGGTATGCAAACACATAGTTTGACAGGCAAGTAGGACATCCTCGGACCGACTGCAATGATTGGACAAACATTTTACGGTCCTGCCCCTTCCGCAGAAGGTAAATAAACAAATATACTTAGACCAACTTACTTATTGATTGCTATCAAGAAGTGAAAAGACTTTCAACCAGCATAACAAAAATGTTTATAAAGAATTACCTATCCTGCCTTTAAAATACTGTTAGTTCGCTTGGATGTTAGTGGTGAGGAGGAAATTTCTGTCTCTACCGGAACATTTATGCTTCTTTTTGAAGAACGTGTTGTTTAAAAAACCCTGGCAGCTGTCTATCAGTGGAGCCCCTCCAGACAAGTGAACAGTGGCGTATTATCAATCTCTCTGTGTCTGCAGCTGGATCCCTGGGGCTAATCATATATATTAACAAATGCTTCTGTGGATTCCAGCCTGTGTATCTACAGGAAACTGAATTAGTGTGAGATATTAAAAGCGGAAGGCTCCAGAAACTCTCTGCACCCCTCGGAGGGGGGCAACAGTTAATGAGTTTAATGAAATCCCGCAGGAGCAGAAAAGAAACTCAAGTTAATCAAGTGTCAAGCCTTCGGGAAAACTCCAGAAAGTCTACAGGAACGAGCTTGTGTCCAATTTAAAAGAAGAACGTGCGGCTACATTATTATCCAGCCCACTGTACACATCAGATAGTTCAGCGCTAGGAAACATGGAGAGAAACTCTGGATAGGTCCGAATGTTTTGTTTCCTGGTGAGTTTGAGGGCTCATCCGAGCTTCTAATTTGCGTGTGAACGGTTTCATTGGCTGCGTTTCAAAATCTAGACAGCTGCCTACCTAGACACCATTTCTCCAAGCTTGTTTTTGCACACAAGTGAAGAGGCTGCACCAGAAAGACATGCTGTCTTTTTTCCTGTATGTGTATTATAATGCGATACGCAGTGTGTTTGATTACGGCTGCAATCTCACAACATGGTTCAAAAGAATTTGTTTTGCCGAGCTGCGGTAAACGTGCGTCTGTGACTCAAAACTTCTGCTGCTGTCTATGTAGGCAGCTTAGCCACCGTCATGATGTTGATGATGTGATGAAGACACACTCACGGCTGGAAGGGAATGAAGTGTTGTTTGTCCTCATCGTCCATTCTTCCAGTGATGATATCAGTGACGTCCATCACTGCAGAGAACCAAAAGAAAATCCATCAGAGACTTAACCCGTGAAAACATTCCGACAACACTCTCTGAACGTACAGGAACGTACATCCAAACAGAACTGTCAAGAAACAGTCTCCGTCTCGTTAATTTAATGCAATTGTAATGCACAATTACGTACACAGAATTATAACGTTGCGTTCACGTCATGCGTAGCTGCGTGTTGACTTTAATGAAAAGCATATTACGCATGACATGTCCACGTTACGGAACTGTAAATTTAGATGGAAGATGTGTCGCATTTGTTAGTCACAAAAGAATCTTTTCTGAGATAACAGTCGTGTTTAAGTGGATAAACACAGTAAATGTGAGGCACGACAGAAATGACCCCTCACTGAGGGGTTCAAATTTGGGGTTTATAAGGTGAGAGAAGCCAAAGGGTTGTAGATAAGCTGTCAAGCGCAGGCCATTACTGACCGAACACTGAAACGTTTGCTCTAAATGGCCATTTGGCTCCATGCACAGGGGCGTTCAGCCTCAGATTGGGTTTACAGCAGGCTACAGGAAACTGATGAGACCTAATGGAAGTGCTAGCTTGTCTCTGAGTCTGACATATTAAAGGTGACATTCCACATGAAGACTGTGCCTCTACCTGCCTCACCCACGTGCAGCCTCTGCTAACAGCTGTATAGACAGAGAGAGAGAGACAGAGAGACAGAGAGAGAGAGATCCATTCCCACTTCAAAACAAGTGTTTGATGTTGAAAGCAAAGGCTGTGTGCTTCCTCTATCCCTCTTTTTGTTTTCATTCAAACAGAAGGACGCCGCACTATTCTTCAGAACAATAAACC
>JAZGTI010020800.1:0-10458 GCA_036877585.1 Botia kubotai | reverse complement strand
TCTTCAGACTGCTGCCATCAGGGAGGAGACTGCGGAGTCTCCAGGCCAGGACCAGCAGACTGAAGGACAGCTTCATCCATCAGGCTGTCAGGAAGTTGAACTCTCTCCCGGCTCTGCCCCCACTCCCCTCTTCTGCCACACGATCTCCCTGAACTGTGACACACACGCACTAACACACACACACTAACACACGCACACACACCCTCCGACCTGCACCAGTCACTCTGTGTAGCATTGGACTGCATACTACTCATAAGACTACCTCAAAAGACTCTTGTCTTATACAAGTCTGCTCTCTGTCACTTTATCTCACTTATAAACTCAATTTGCACTATATTTTTGCATTTGCACTACTCTGGTTTGCACTCTCTGCCATGTTGCAATTACTTGTATATTGTATTGTTTTCTCTTAATTTTTTTTATTTGCACTTTTAAAACTCCATCTTTTGTATTTAATGTTACGTGTATGCACTAGCATTAGCCAATCATGAAAGAAAGACAGCGTATGCAACTTGTAACAAAGAAGCACACAAATTTTTGTGGCAATCAGGTAGTAGATGGCGCTATGACAGTAGAAAACATTAAAATGGGACATTTCTAATTAAAAGTCTAACACAAAAAGTTACTTAGCAGGCATTTTTAAAAACCTTTTAAGTAATTCCTAATGTCTATAGACCCACGCAAAGGTCTTAAAGTGTTTAAACCCTGATAATTGATGCTTGCAGCTACAGTGAGGGAAAAAATAATTTGATCCCCTGCTGATTTTGTTTGTTTTCCCACTGACAAAGAAATAATCAGTGAGAGACAAAGACTTCTGCAGTCTGACTTCTTTGGTGATGCGTAGAACTCTTTCTTCTCCAAGAGGTCGGCTGGCTAGCTGTTACGGTAAGTGTAGCGACAGGGAACGAGGAGCGAGAACACAGGAATACAAATAAAAGATATTTAATAATAGTAAGCATACAAACAACTAACCGTTAGATTATAGTAATTCAACAACAGATGCAACAGCAGCATAGCTCAATGAGATAATCCAAGACATACAGGGAACTAGAAACAATGAGACATCCAAACAATAACCGACAAACTACACAACAAAACAGGGAACTTAAATAGGGCAACTAATCAGGATGAGACAGGTGAAGACGATAACTAAACAGGAAATGCACGATGTGCAAGATAACTTCAAAATAAGAGTCTGACGAGGGGGGGGGGGGCTAGCGTCAGGTTATGTTGGAGAGCTCTATTACTCTTATCTATTACTCTATAATTATTATTATTATCAGGGGCTAAGCACCGAATCTGTGAAAGCACCTATTGTATCCGTTGGTGGGTTTTTGAAAAACTTTTAAAAATGCTTATAACACATGACTAAAAGAACTTTTGAATGATACCAAAAGAGCTACTATTTCAAACTCCTCTATATCTAGCAGTATGTAGCATCTAGACACTCACGACAAAAGAATTTGTTGATTCTTGCAATTATTCCCTTATACCATGTCAACGAATGTGACGCCAAAATGCAAAAAGTTATTTAGCAGGGGTATTTAGAAACCTGCTAAATAATTTGTAATGTCTTTAGACCTCACTTAAAAGTCTTAAAGTGGTTGAACCCTGACATTACTGTTTGCAGCTATAATTATTAGGGTCCAGGAACAGAAGGTGCGATCCGTTGGTGTATCCATTGGCGTTTTTATTATTAGTTTTTTTAAGCAAAGCATCACTATTACACTCTTGCATGCATTTTTATCTGGACAAAACTTCGGTACGTAATTCTTAAGTAACTCTACTTTGTCGTAGACCCATGAATGAGGTGTCAAATCGACTGGCTTATTAAGGAGGGGTGTGCTATGACTTTTATAAGTGGTTGGGTGTATGATGCTTTTAGGGTGTATGAAAAAGTGGGCGAAAAATTGCATAGACTTAACATTGGGCTGAATTTTATGACGTTATAGCTCCGCATCAGAATGTCGTAGAGACTTTGCGGTGGGCTCATATCGCTCAACTTAGCAAGCAGCAACAAATGTTATAATACACAAGACCCTTTTTGTTTTCAGACCCCTTATTAAAAACTCACAACTTGATCCCAGGAAAGTAGTAAACTACAGACCCATCTCACTGCAGTGATCTTTAATTATTACCATGGAAACTGTCCAGCCATGCCCTAGCAACCAACATGAATTAGCTATATCTTAGCATCAGAACATCATAGAGACATGGGAGCTGGATCTTTTGAGTCATACACAAATCAGTCTATTGGTTTTACCTTGTTAACTGTCTCTCTCAGCATTAGAACATTGTAGAGACATGTGGGTGGGCTTATTTGACTCAGGCTGTCAGTGGGCTTTAGGTATTGCCCTGGCAACTTCCTGACCACACCCTAGCAACCATCCTGTAGCGCCACCAACTCTGCGAAGTTTCATGTACGTTTGTGCTAATAACTTTTGAACTGTAAGTGCTAGAAACAATTTTTTTCCTTTCATTCCTTGGCTCATGCCAATTCAAATGCACCATATGAAGTCATTTTCAGTCATGAAAATTTTCCCGCCATTTTAAATTTTTTGACAAATCTACTTTTTCAAACTCCTAGGGCATTTGTCCGATTTGCATGAAATTTGGTACATACCATCTAGGGCCACCTCTGATAAAAAGTTATGGAAATTGTGCTGATACCTTGGCAACGCTTTGGTGTATTGACACGGAACTTGGTTTGTGTCATCACAGACATGACCTGAGGGTTTGTGCACTGTTTCATCACAGTGCCACCTACTGGTCCAGGGATATAAAAATGGGCTATTTTTGCTTATAACTTTTAAATTCTTTGGTCTATAATATTTAAAGTGGTCTCTTTAGATTATTTGGGTCATGCTGGGAAAGTGTATATCAATTTTGATATAGTCGGGCTTCCTGTCTGCCACATTTTTTTAAACCTACTTTTTTAAACTCCTTCTAGACGTTTGTCTGATTTCCACCAAATTTGATTTGCATCATGTTTAGAACATGCCCCCAAAAAGTTATGGATTTCGTGTTGATGGACTAAACCGTTTTTGTATACCACATCAACAAATTAATAGCATGATGGCAAAATGATTTGAGGCTATATCTTTGTAATGCTTTGTCATACTTTACTGAAGTATAATATATTATTATTAGTAGTAGTAGTAGTATTATTACTACAACTGAAGCTTTCATTGGCAAACAAACCTAAGAGGATTACATATAGTGACTTACAAGAGGAGTGGCTGCTGGGAAAACTCTTGCGCCCCTCAGACACCAGGTCTGGCTCTCCAGTGCACAGCATCTTAGCATTCACTTGTCCATCAGGGAAACAGCGATAGAAATAGTCTGGCCTGGGCCTAAGATCAGAAAACATCAAAGATCTAAGCCAATCACATAAGCATTACCACTAATTACGCAATCATATTACATATTTCATAATATGTTCGGTTCTTAGTTATGGGTTAAATACTTCTATTGGCATTGTAGTGACCCATAGCTGTCCAGTAAGTGCATATCTGTCAACCTCGCACAAGGTAACAAGACAGAGTCAGGATCCTGGCAAAACGCGATCTCAAACTAGACAGAAGCCAGGATCCTGACTCTGTCTTGTTACCTTGTGCGAGGTTCAGACTCCACTCGATCTGTCTTAGTTCGGGTTAGTTTTGAGGCAGAGTCTGGACTTGCGCTCTGGGTGTGCGTTACACGTGGAAGCACATGGCTAATCGCATGTTCATTAGCCATGTGCTCTCCTGTCTTGCGTCATTACCCTGCCTCCTTGTTCCCTCGTTTACTCGTTTCCGTCTATTACGCACACCTGTTACTTTCATTTCCCTGTGCGTATTTATTGCCCTCGTGTTTGCTGCCTTGTGTTGGTCCGTGTTGTTTGATGGTTGTTTCACGTTGGTTCTACGCCGTTGTTGACGTTTGTTTCCCACCTGTTGTGCTCGTAGCTTGCTGTTTCTGATCTTCTTGTTCTCTGTTATTCGTTCTCCGTCTTAAGATAAGTCTAGTCGTGCCTGTGTTATCTGTTGTGGTCTTGTTCCGTCTATGTTCCCCATTGAGAGTTCCCCTGTCTAGTCTGTGTTCTCAGTTTGCCTTGATTGTTTATTAGTTATTATTAGTCACGTTCTGTTTTCCTTTAAGCGTCACCTTGGTATTTTACCTTGGTTGACATTTACTTATATTGTTTTCATTAGTTTCTAGACTTGCGTCATGTTTGCATTTATTTTTGGATTATAGTTGTGTTAATTAATTCTGCATATTTCTCTGTCGCCCTCTTGTGGCTTGTTGTTTATAATTTAAGTTTTTTGTTAATAAAGTCTGTTTGGTATATCGCTGTCTGCATCTGGGTTCTTCTTTTGCCCAAACCTGACAGTACGGACCAACCAGCACGGAACCCAGCAGACAGCGTTTTTTTGTTTTTGTTAGTTTGACCCCTGTTAACTGTTTATCTTTGTTCTGTCCTAGACGTCATAAGTCTGTCTCCGGAGTGGTGGGTCCAGACCGTCGCCAACTCGCGTGCCCACGAGCTGCCCGTTCCTCCCCAGGCAGGCCTTTCTTTCAAGGAGTATGCAGTTGAGGTTACTTCATGGTGGACCTCGACTATCTCCCTCCCTACCCAGTGAGGGAGAATCTGGTCCAGCTTCCATATTGGCAGATGGTGGGAGTCCTCCATCGGTCATTGTGGTCCCAGCTGGATCAGATGGGGCCTCCATCTGCTCCAGTCGTGTTTCGCCAGATCTCTCAGAAAGCGGGCCTGCTGCTGGAACCTGTCTCTGACGAACTTCGGTTTGGGTTGGGTCTGGCTTCAGAAGGTCCCTCAGGAGGAGGGACGTCTGAGGGTTCCAGCAGGGAGAGGAATGGGTCTCCTGAGGTCTCTGCTGGGTCTCTCGGGAACTCGGTGGGGCCTGGGGATAAGCCCGTTGGGTGCGTGGGCGGCTCGTCTGATCCGGCACTGCATCCCATCATCCCTCCTGGAGAAGGGCAGTCCAGGAGCTCCAGGAGGAGGAGGAAGAGGCATGACGCTGCTCTTTCTCTCCTGTCTGATCCGGCAGTGGCGAGGCCTTTCACCCCAGTGTCTGACGTGCCTGTCCAGTCTTTCTTTGTGCCTGTCTTGTCCGGTCCAGAGGTGCCCATCAGCCCAGAGTCCGGTCCAGAGGCGCCCATCAGGCCTCAGCCACGTCCCAGGCGCCCACCTGTTGAATTGGCAGAATGGCCATAAGGCCAGCACCCAAGGCGCCAGCTCCCAAGGCACCAGCTCCCAAGGCGCCAGCTCCAGGGCTCTCTCCAGGGCTCTCTCCAGGGCTCTCTCCAGGGCTCTCCCCGGTCAGTGTGTCGGATTTCCCTCCGGTCGGCCGGGCTGCAAGCCAGGAATGGGAGGTCCTGGCCGACCACGTGTCCAAGGACCCCCAGTCTGGCTCGTCACCCTAACCTTCCTTCATGTTCCGCTTCCCAGACTGTGTCTCCTGTGTTACCCTCATTTAATAGTTTAGTTAACGCCTTTTTAGTTACTTTGCCTATGTTTTTTAATTCTGTTAATGCCCTTACCGTGTCCTTACCTACTGTTCTGCCCGCCTTGTTGTGTGTTGTCCCTGTTCTGTCTAGAGTCTCGTCTGTCCTGTCCAATGTCATGTCCATCGTGTTAAATGTCATGCCTGTCCTGTCTAATGTTTTATATCTCATTATATATAATGTTTATATTTATATCTTTATATATATGTTTTTATCCTGTCTCATATTTTGTTCCTTTCTGGCTTTTAGTTTTGCCTGTCTGTCAGTTTCTTAGTTATGTGTTTTGTCTTGTCTCGTCGAACCCCCTTCCTTGCCGGTCAGTGGCCCTTTGGGACGACCGGAGTGCGTCCCTTGAGAGGGGGTTTCTAGTTTGAGATCTCGTTTTGCCAGGATCCTGAATCTGTCTTGTTACATGTCAGAGCGCGAGGTTCAGACACCACTCAATCTGTCTATTTATATGATAACAGATATATTATATAAATAATTACATAACTTCAACAGGGACTAGACAATTATTTTAAATGCACTCTAGAATAGTGTTTATTGTACATTTACAGCTACCTTGATGTTAATTAAATTTTATTGGTAACTATGTTTTAAGGTATAATTTCTAATGTTTTCTACATTAATGTTGTGCCAAGGTTTTCATTATTGGCAGTTTGAGTAAAATGGCTCCGCAGTTAAGAGTTCATACTCTTACAGTATATTTGAAGATTTCTTAGAGTCAAAGAACAATTCAGCATTTGTGCTCTAAAGCAATAAATACAATTTGCAGAAATAATAGGATGCAGAAATAATGGGGCGTTTCATAACACCCTAAGTGTTTAAAGGTGAAGCTACCAGTGATACTACATACTGTAACTCAAATCAGGGATGTGAGTTTGAGATAACAATGGCAGATGTGGGAATGTTTGAAATGCAATTGAAATTATGGATAAATTAGAGCATTTTTACTTTGCATAGAAGCTGCAGCAAAGACATACTGTTTCTTTACACAGATTTGTTATACCTGAATGTATTTACACAATGTCATTAGCAGGAAATTATTACAGTATCAATCATTTGTTGTTGAATGTTGATTATGTATTTGCATGCATAGTGGACAAAAGATGCATGCTGATTGACGGGTATACTACTGACCTCTGGTTATGCAGAACTGACACACCTCACACTTCTCTGAGTGTGAACTGTGGAACAAAACCACTGAACTAGCTAAATTTGTTTACAGTAAACTTCTTAAAACCTCATCTGTAAATAGTAACACATGTTTGTGTATTACCTGCCAACTATCAACTTGATGGTATTTGTAAAGATGCCATTCAAAGCTAGCGCAAGAGATACAGCTGAAAAACACAGAAAAGAACAAGACACAAACAGATGAATGATAGTTGCTCTAAAAGGATTAAAAGAGTTAAGTGGCTGTCCCAAGCTTGACATCAACATAAAAAACCTCACATCTTTTCAAACCTGTGTAAGCCATTATTTACTTTGGGTAAATTCATTAACCAGTACTGGGCTAGTTTTGTGCTAGGATTTAAATAGCGGCATTGTCATTCTGGTTAATTATAGATTCACAAAACTCAGGGCTATTTGCATGGTGCAAATAACATCGCCCTATTGCTGCCCACGCACAGCAGGTGCTAAATGAAATTGAAAATTAAATCATTTTATACACAAATTATGATGTTTTAACCAGAAATATATCCAGAAACACCATGTTGCTGTGTGTGTTTTTAGCATTTTAAAGAGCCAATTCAGATTTGCATAATTCCTTTATTAAATCAAGTGCTAACATACCATACACAGCTTGTGCAAATAAACAATGACATCAGAAGGCAGAATTCATGTAACATGACCAGTTGTCATTAATCCCCATCTTGTTACGGAAGAGGTTGCCGCTCCACCTCCTACTGGTTGCCAGAGGGAACCCTTGCCATAATACTAATTCACTGTTTGGAGTACAATTCCCATCAGTCAGTGCGATGTCTTGTATGGCCATGTGCTACATTTCAGAGCATTTTCCCGGACTGCTTTCCTGTTGCCATTTGGATTGTTTATCATTTTTGACCCTTTGCTGCCTGCCTACTGTTTTTGATCTACATTGCTCTGTTTGCTGGTTGTTGACCATCGCCTGTGTATTGATTGTTATACCTATTAAAGAGCTGCACATGGATCCCTCTGCGTCAGCGTCTCTGTTACAGAAGACATCGCCAACAAGCAATCCAGCTGCCATTCGTCATCTTTCTTCTGAGTTGTCGTGTTTAACCACCCTCATGGAGGAACTGGTTAGAGCGCTTCACGGATCCCTGTTTTTCCCTCTGACAGCGATGACTGCAACACCCCCAGCACCCAGCCACCCAGTTGGGTGGCACATTGAAGCTTGTACCAAAGTTGTACCGCCGGGGTCTCAATAGCGAACTCCAGCACCCAGCCACCCAGTTCCTGTCATGTCTTCCCCGGTGAGTCCACGCTTAGCAGTTCCTAAAAAATTTAACGGTGAATCAGGGAGGTGCAAGGGATTTTTGTTGCAGTGTTCCCTTTTTGTTCCCCAGCAGCCCACTCTATATCCCACGGAGAGCAGCCGCATTGCGTTTGTTTGCTTCCTAACAGGGAAGGCCCTGGACTGGGCTACCACGATATGGAGGTAAGATGCATCCATTTTTCCTACGTTCGACTCCTTTTTGCGACAGCTCAGGGAGGTTTTTGAACATCCTACTGATGGCCTGAGACCCGGTGAACAACTACTTGCTCTCAAACAAGGAGGACTTAACGCTGCAGATTATGCGCTGAACTTCCGAACCCTCTCCGCTCAGACCACCTGGGTGGAGGACACAATAAAGCTTGTACCGAAGTTGTACCGCCGGGGTCTCAATAGCGAACTCCAGTCCAAGTTAACCTGTCATTACAAGGGTCGTAACCTGAGTGAGTACATTGAACTTTCAATTCAAGTTGATAACCTGCTTCGATCACGCCGTTCCCGCCGTCCTTACGTAGCTCCTAGACCCGAGTGTGCAGCCGTTCCTGAGCCTATGCAGGTTAACTACACCCATCTCTCCTCAGAGGAGCGAGAGAATCGTCTATGTTCCGGTCTCTGTCTTTATTGTGGTCAGTCTGGTCACCTTAAAGCCTCCTGTCCCATCCGGCCCATCTCAAAACCACCTCCGGTGAGTGTAGCTTCCACTACTAATAAACAAAGTAGTTCAATTTGTGTCCCAGTGACACTTACCGTTAACGATTTAACTATTGACTCTCTCGCTCTAATCGATTCAGGTGCTGCTGCGAATTTCATATCAAAGAAAAGTAAAGTCGCAAAGAAAAGTAATATTCCGCTAATACCATGTTCTTCTTCCGTTGAGGTGGAGGCATTAGATGAACATTAGTTGGGTCTAGGAAGAGTGGATCATCAAAATGAGAATTTACATCTGCTCGTGGGGGTGCTCCACTCAAAGAACTTATGTCTATACACCATCTCAGCACCTGATCACACCCTCGTTCTGGATTTGCCCTGGTTCCGTGCACACAAACCTTCCATTTTTTGGAGGGAGAGATTACCCGTTGGAGAGATAGATGTCAACAGTCATATCATGAAAAATATTTCCAGTCCGATCAACCCCAGTTGTAATGCACCCAGAGACTCCGCTCTCCTCTCCCTCTCGCATACCTCCTGAATATTCTGATCTGTCTCAGGTCTTTAGAAAACAAAAAGCTTCCCAATTGCCCCATATCGTGAGGTAGATTGCGTGATCCATCCCATTCCTGACGCCAAACCCCCTAAGGGTCCAACTTTTCCACTGTCCCAACCAGAATCAGCTGTTATGCAGCGATACATAGACGAAGAATTAGCTAAGGGGTTCATTCGTCCGTCTATCTCGCCAGTTTCAGCTGGGTTCTTCTTCATTAAGAAGAAAGACGGGGGACTGCAACCCAGCAAAGATTATCATGGTCTCAATGAGGTTACTATTAAGTTCCGTTACCCTCTTCCACTCATCCCCATAGCCCTAGAGAAACTCCGGCGCACCAGGTATTTACAAAACTTGACCTCAGGAGTGCTTATAACCTGGTTCATATTCGTGAGGGGGATGAGTGGAAGACAGCATTCTCAACATTCACCGGTCATTACGAGTATCAAGTTATGCCGTTTGGTCTTGCTAATAGCCCATCCGTATTCCAGTCCTTTATGAATATTTTGTGATGTACTGGATAAATTCACAATAGTGTATAGAACACGTTCTTCATGTCCGCTCAGTTCTTCAACGTCTTATTCAAAACAATTTGTATGTAAAGGGAGAGAAGTGCGAGTTCCACACCACGAGTACTACCTTTTTAGGTTACGATACCAGTCACGAGGGAGTGGCCATGGATGACAAGAAGGTTCTAGCAGTCACCAAATGGCCACTTCCAAAAACTCTTTTTTTTGGACGCTTTTTGGTTTTGCCAATTTCTACCGCCGATTTATTAGAAACTTTGACTTCCCTGACTAAACACCAAACTAACAAGGTTAGTGTAGAATGACGCAGCTCAAAGGGCATTCTCAGAACTAAAGAATCGCTTCACTACCGCACCTATATTACATCATCCACATCCCGAGTTACCTTTCATTGTGGAGGTAGATGCCTCAAACATAGGTGTAGGGGCAGTTCTCTTTCAAATCAAATCACTTTTATTGTCACATCACCACAGCACTTGTGCCTAGGTGAGTGAAATTCTTAGGAGCATGCTCCAGAAAGAGAAGGGACAATTAACATTTAGACAGGTTTGTACGGAAGACAATGTGCAATATAAACATACATACATACATACTCAGACATGTTTACAAATTGAAGAGATGTGCAAAAGAGGTATTTTACATGAAATCGTGCAAAGGGAGATTGGGGAGAGCAGCACATAGTGCAAAGGAATGTAGTGCAAAGATAAACATATATATTTGCATCTATGTATGTAATGTGTGCA